>BGPR01000810.1:54779-70784 GCA_013235015.1 Araneus ventricosus | reverse complement strand
AGTCAAAAACAATGAAGGGGTGTAAAAATAATACCCTTGATGTCATTTACTCGCATTAAGCCATTGCTAACTACTGGGATAAAAGAAATCGTGTTATTTTCCGGGTGCCACTTACTTTCGCTACACCACTGACCAAAGTGACAAAACTATTGTGGCTTTATGTCACTTTTTAAAGTCAAAAATAATGAAAAGGCTTAAAAATAATACCTTGGTGTTACTTACGCTCATTAAGCCATTGCTAACAACTGGTATAATAGAAATCATATTATTTTCCGGGTACCACTTACTCTAGCTAGGCCACTGACCAAAGTGACAAAACTATTATGCCTTTTTAAGAAACACTTTTAGGAGTCTGGTTATACCTACTGACATCATAGACAAAGCAAAAAAAGAAACTCGTGGAATACATTCGGTTCAACCAGGGAAGTGCACTGTCCTATAAATAGCACACTGAGTGTTAACGGGTTTAGCCATTTCTAACGAGTAAGATAAAAAAAAATAATCATGTTATTTTCCGAGTGCCACTTACTCTCGCTAAGCCTCTGAACAAAGTGACAAAAATTTATGCCTTTATGTAACTTTTTAGAGTCAAAAACAATGAAGGGGTGTAAAAATAATACCCTGGTGTTATTTACGCTCGTTAAGCCATTGCTGACAGCTAGGAGAAAAGAAATCATATTATTTTCCGGATACCACTTACTCTCTAGGCCACTGACCAAACTGACAAAACTATTATGTCTTTATCTCACTTTTTAATTCAAAAACAATGAGGGTGAGAAAAAATGCCATGCCCCTGGCGCCATTTACTCAAGATAATTAATTGACTGATGATGACGAGGCTGCTAAAACTCCTTTTATGACCCTAACGCCATTTACCCTCGCTACGCCACTGTAGAAGTCGCCCTCTTGCGTTTGGTACTGATTCCTTAATCTATTCTTACGAACATTGTCCTGTGAGTGTACGGTGGAAACAGTTCAACAGTAGGATAAGAAAGAATGACGGTTTTTTCACGAATATTCAGGAAAACACGAAGCACAGGTAGCCGGAACAATAACACTTATACAGATTATCAACACAAACAGACAGCAAATCACTAGCAATCACAGTAACAGCTCTTCCAGATTTAGCAACACAAACAGACAGCAATTTACTGATAATGACAATAACAGTACTTTCAATAGCGCTCAGCTCACCAGCTTTCCTGCTCGCACTGCAGACGAATCTCCAAAGAGATTCTTCGAAGGCGTTCGCACTCCAAAGACGTTCGTCGTCGAACCCTACTGCCGGGTATTTGTACTGTTCCTGGCAGAGCGTGACTCCACATGGAAATCTCTGGAGAAATCCGGATCTCGGCTCCTAATAGAGATAGCGAGAAAATTCCAGTATCTTCCAGGTCTTTCGTTTTGACGCCAAAGTCGCCGAGGTCAGGAGTTCAGGCCCGGATACCGGAGGGGAATTCCACACGTACCATTGTAGAACTATCTTCCCAACCATAAGACTAACGAGGCAGGAAAGCGACATTATATTTTAGTAACACTATTTATTCTACGAGGGTCATTCGGAAAGTAACACCCGCTTGAGCATGCGGGCCGCTGTGACAGTGGCAGCTGCACTGGTCAAAGTCAAACAGTTTTAGGGACTTGTCAGTCAACTATTTACTGAATTAGGGGAGAGTGAGGTAAAACCAGGCAGGGGGGTAAAATCGAGTACCCTGGATTCTGAGGCTTTAATTTTTCTTATGTAACAGACAGATACTGAATTACACTCTGCTAGTCAAGAAAAAGGAAGAGTCATAGTGGCGTGTTGTAACTGTTGAATTCACTGCATCTGTGAAGGTTTATTTGTTTTCAGATGTCAGCTCTCTAATATTCGTTTGATTTTAAACTATTCTTACTTAATATTCACTTCAGTTATAAAAAACTATATTTAGTCCAGCTTATTATTCGTTTACTAAGGATAGTTTTTATAAGCTCTGCACTCGGGGTAAAACCGGGTATTCCAAGTGTAAGACCGGGGCGGTCAGTATTGGTTATTCCTCCGATGAAGTCGATAAAAACACATCAGCCGTTGATTGTTTATATTTTTCTGATGTATTTTCTAATTTAAATAAATTAGAAGAGTTAATTTAATGTGGAAACTGTCTTTGATGGGCCCACGAAAACTGCAGTGGCACAAATGAAGAATGCAACTCCTTTACATGTGAATTTTGTAACTTCATTCAATTGTCATTTAAAATAAAAATGATTGCTACTTTTCCACAGAAAATCGATTTTTTTTCTAATTTCCCTTAAAGTTAACATGGGTACGCGGTTTTACCCCACTAGTGGGGTAAAACTGTTGGGTGGTATGACTTTTTTTTATAAAAATATCATTGATTGAAAAGTAGTAAAGCTGTGACTTTCCCTGAAAGATATATTGTACACCGATGAACAACGAACATTTTAATGAAATTTGTCAAGCTCTTTGTTGAATAGTTTAGCTCTAACAGGTCTCCGAGTCTTAGGTACCCGATTTTACCTCATTTTCCCCTATTATTTTCCGAAGGACCCTCGTAAAAATGATTTGTTTCTATATGCCAAATGTACCATTTAAATCTGTCCCGAAATTTCAAAATAACCTTGTATTCAAATTTTAACATCTTAAATGGCTCGTAATTTCTAGGTTTTGCTCTTAGATGAACCAACATACGGTATGGATGATGAAGCAAAGAGGCATGTATGGGATGCGCTGCTAGCAGTAAAACACGACCGCACAGTCATCGTGACCACACAGTCCTGTGAGGAAGCTGATATTCTGGGAGATCGCATAGCCGTGATGGTTGAGGGCGAAATACAGAGCTGTGGAACACCTGCTTTTATCAAACAGAGGTTAGGTATGTAATAAGCCCAGCGGAAGTTATCTCCCCTGGATTTTCTAGTATACTCCCTAATACAAGTGTCATCTCCCCGAACTGTGGATCTTGGGCTGGGCCGGGACAGTCACGAGTACTCATATTTTCATTGCCCATCTACAAATTTTCTTTAAAGACCACAAACCGAATTTTATTAGTCAGTCTTAAAACGTTTTTGAGTGATAGTGTTTCTAGATAGAAAGTCTTAATTCTTTTTTATATATTGGGGTAACACGGGGACATTGATACACTCTTTTTTGGAAAGCTAAAAAATGATTTTAACAACGGAAATAATTAGAACTAATACACTATATTCATGCATTTGTTAATCTAATATAAGATTTCAGTCAAGTTTTGGTCATAAATGAAATAATAAAATATTTATTACACTTTTTCTCTAAAAATGGATTTCTATCAATTTGCACCATACAATGGCTACATTGATACACGCGGAAATATCGAAAATAATGATGGTTGATAGGTTTGGTATCGAAACAAAATTTGTTTTATCTATAACCTTTATATTCCTAATCAAGTTTTAAAAGTTTAAGAAAGAAACAAACTTTTATTTTAATAAAATTTCATCATTTTTAATGAGACTGGAAAATTGAAACAATAATGCCGAAGAAAATAATTTATCTCTACAAATAAAAAAGGAGAATGTGTGTCTGTGTGCGTAAATATACTTTGGAGGGAGAGAATGTGTACCTCGAAGCCGTTTTTCTCACATTTTAATCAATTAAAAAGTAAGGGAAATTTTCGCGTTCTTCCTTGATGACTTATAAAAAAATAGCACAAAAATAATTTTCACACCATCTAAAAATGCAAAAAATTATCTTTTTGATGATATTAATTAAATTTCCGTTCAATTTTTCCCTCCAATTTTAATAACTTCTTAAAAGAATATTTTAAACTTAATTTACAATAATTCATTTTTTATTTTTGCAATGAAATTCAAACGGTTTTCATAATTTAAACAAATGCTTAATTGCGTGTTTCTCTTAGATAGTTCATTTCAACGTTTTTTCCATTTCTGAAGACAATTTTTCAAAGTAGTTCTGTTAAGGCGACTTGATACACACAGAAAAATGCCTATCAATGTGCCTCAGAGTCAACTGACTCTGTCCCAAGAGACTTTTTTACTTAAAGCATGTGGTCACGCAAAATGAACGCTGAGAAACCTCAAAACTTAATATAGTTCAGAAAAATCAATGTTCTTTTCATCTTTTGGAGTAGATTCCCTGGCAGGAAAACGTAATTACTGAAAGAAATCACACAACACGTACTTAGAGAAAAATTTACTTTGACTAGAAGATTTGAGAGTTTGATTCGTTTGTAAATTAATATAACATGGCCAAAAAATTTACCGAGTGCTAATGGTTACAGTCGCATGAATGGTGAGGGGATATGAACATCTTGAGCCATTCCAATCTTCAAAATTTAAGAACTGTATAAATGTTCCCGCAATCTACCCCAACTCAGGAAGGTAAAAAATGTACATATTTATCAAAATCTCGAGTTTCAATTCTTTGACGATTTCAATACTGTTTCCTGGTTGAATCTGTCCAAAAGTTTTATTTTTTATTATTTTTAAGCATGTAGGCAAAACTGTCTATCAAATAAAAATCATTAATAAATTTAATGAAAGTGCTTCTTTTAAAAACGCTCTTATTAGCATATTGAAATTAATTTTTTTACTTTAAATATTTTCTACTTTTTAGCTTTTAAATATACACTTTCATTTAACTCGATTTCCCCCATGTTTGTAAAAATGGAGTTGTGTAAATGATTTTTAGCTCAATGTGATAATTTTGCTAAATACGAGTGTCTACACTTGGAGAATTCGAGAAAAAATTCATTTCAGGATTATATAGCATTCAGAACACTTAATTATAAATTGAAGACTACACAGAGGGAAATACTTAATTTTTTAATAACAATCCATTTTTAGTGCCCTAATAAAAATATGTTTTTAAAAACTAGTTTTATTAAATATTTTTATTCATCATCATAATATTATGGAATATTATTACCGATTTTTCTCAAATTCACCACCAGGTGGCGCCACTCGTATGGAAGCAAAATTTATATAAATGAATCGATAAACTGATAATTAAGTTCTGAGAAGCATTGAAATATAAAATTGTTTTCTACGAGAACACACAAAATTACAAAATTCGAAAATTCAGAGATATAATTTTTTCAGGTCCTGGATATCATCTACATGTCCTGAAAGATGCGAGCTTTGACTTGAACGGCTTGAAATCCCTCATCACAAAGCATGTCTCCATAGTGACTTGCGAAAATGAAACCCTCAAAGAAGTTTCTTTTAATCTGGGCTCTGCCGATGAGCTAGGAGGCTTCTTCAAGGAGTTAGAGAGCCGTAAAACTGATCTTGGCATTATCTCCTATGGTGTATCGCTGTCAACTATTAGAGACGTTTTGTTAACGTAGGTATAAGCTACCATCCTTTTCTCTTCGATATATTTCTATTATAGTGAAACCTCTCTAAGTTTCACCCCTCTCAACGCCCACTTTTGCTTAAATCAGAGTTTTTAGCCCATAGACATGATGTTAAAATAACGCTTCGGTACGCCCAGGGGTGGCTCCAGTGTGGTGTTCGGGGGAAAGGCCCCCTATCGGAGATGGTGTGCCCCCAGTCGGGGAAAATGTTTGTACCCGCCTATTCTACTAGCAGATAAATAATGACCTGGCGGAAGTTTGAGAGGGTCATCATTACGCCCTTCTCGTTTCCCACCCCGTCGGATGGACTCTATCGCCACTTCTGGGTATAGCCTCTCAAACCCCTCTGAAAGAGCGTATTAGTTGTCCTTTCAACTTCGGCAACCAACTTGCTTGTAAGGAATATATGTTCAATTGTATATCTTATGCAGAATTTTATATTCATGGTTCCCTTAAAAATGTAGTTTTAAACTTCAAATGGTGACAGACATTTAACCGGTGTTCTTTTAATAACCTTGCACCTGTTTTGTCCATTGTCTACATGACTGTCCCTAGTAAAGTGAAGTAAATGTCCGTGTTATCTAATATCTAATTGCACGTCGTCGGCGCCAGCTCCACTGCTTATTCCTCATATAAAATATGCATTTCATTGCAATATTAAAATGGTGCGCGTCAGTTTAATACTGCAGTACACATTTGCGTCCAGCAGCGTGTTAGCTGGATTAAAACA
Organism: Araneus ventricosus; assembly: GCA_013235015.1. Lineage (NCBI taxonomy): Eukaryota > Metazoa > Arthropoda > Arachnida > Araneae > Araneidae > Araneus > Araneus ventricosus. The sequence goes on along the minus strand of BGPR01000810.1, from coordinate 64,700 downwards.
TGCTGATAAAAAGAATTAAAGCATATTAACCATGATCATTCTGCTTTCCTATAAAGCTTCCTTTCTTAGAGGACTTTGCTTACAGATTTCAAAGAAAAATTGAGGAAAGAAAAAAAGAAAGAAGCAAACCATTAGAATTTTAACTTAGCTTTTAAGAACAGAAGAGTAACGTGCTATTAAATATTTGTTTAAACAATGAAAACGGTTTCAAATTCCATTGTAAAAATAAAAAAAAATGTTGTAAATTATGCCTAAAATTTTAAAAATTTATTAAAATTTTGGAAAAAATCGTAAGGAAATTTAATTTGTATCAATGAAAATATATATATTTTTAATTTTTATATGGTGTTAAAATCATTTTTGAGCGATAGTAATTTCGCATGCTATCTAGGAAAACCGCCAACATTCTTTAATTTTTAATTAATTTAAATTCTAATTAAAATCGCAAAAACGTAGCTCCTAGGTGCACATTCCTACATTCCAAATATATTTATGCCAAAGCTCTAGGTCCAGCAATCTGCTCTGTAGAGTGCCAACACACATTCTCCTTTATTATTAGTAGAGATCACACGCGCCGACTCACTTACTCATAGGCAAGAGCGTTTTAGCTATCGACGGGAACAATAATGTTACATCATTTACATACATTTGATATAAATAATTCATAATATAAATACAATAATCAAAAATAATTGTATATATATATATACATTTATATATGTAATGACTAATAAATTTTCCCATCTTTAAAATAAATCTTTTTTTTAACTTATTTTTTAATTGCGAACGAATTATTTCTACTTCAATCCTATGTTAAAAAACACTTCTACTCGAACTAGACTCGCAAGAGTCGCACTATTTCTAGAGCCTCAACTTCGGTACTTTTCCCTTTTTGGTTTTATAAAAACTCTCCGCGTCTGCGTAATTTCCTCTTTCGTAATCATGTAACGCTCTAAACAAGTCACGCCGTTTTAGGCGTAATTCATTTTCTCCTGGCCATGGCTTTAATATTCTCATACTCTTTTAAAAGTTTAATCTATTACTGAGTACTCTATAACTAATTCAATTTTGCCTATTTTCGAAATGTAATAAAATGTTTTGCACTTAACGACTGCAATCTTCTCCGACTGCCTCTACACTTACATAACGGAATAACGATATATATATATATATATATATATATATATATATATATATATATATAATACATTAGACATGCAATGTTAAAACAAATATAGACCAATTTGTAAAGGAACCACATTAATCAAAGCTGTAATCACTTTAATCTACTTTGACAGAAAGAAAAAAAAACGATATTTTAAGATAAACTCAGAGTATATCTAAATAAATTTGTAAAAATTAGTTAATTTTAAAAGCAAAGAAAACAGAACACTGGTGTTTAAAATTTAACAGTATTTGAAAATTCTAAACATTTTTGAGTAAAAATGCATACAATGATTTACAGTCAATTGTGGTGAATCGTCTAACATACAATCATGTATCGTACACATATTACAGTGGAGATTCGGTCAGGACGGCATTTAGAGAACCAACCACAAATCTCTGAAAACGGAAAAGATTTCGGTTCGCCCCGTTTTACAGAGATTAGATAATGATTTACACCTTTCATCTTTTTCTTATGTGCACAATAATTACGCGCAGTTTGATTATTTTTTGGTTTATAATTACACGCTCTTCCTTTAAGAAACTCCAAATTTTCCTACATGTTTTTCCCTTATTACATGCAGATTTTTCCACTAAATTATAAGAAATTTGCAAAATACTCTACAATGTATTAGAAAATCAGAAATTGTCTCGACCTGGCTTAGGCAGCACGATACAAAAGGCAATCTGTCTATTCCTTCTCTAAAAACACAAAAAACAGACTCCAGACATCATCAGTCGAAAAATGACACAAAGACTAGAACAAAAATTTCCCTATTCCTCTTTTCTTAATAGTTTTCAGTGTCCAACTCCTCGATTCGAAAAGTTAGTTGCAGTTCAATAGGTTGGAACGAAAAAAACTTTTTTTAAATTACAATAGTGCACAAAAGTTGCCTTTTCATGCAAAAAAAGACAAAAATAAAATTTGATGGCAATCAGAACATGTCTTGAGATGCCGCAAGTACGATAAAGTTTCATAAATTTGAAAAATTTTGCTCCATTTCAACCTTCTTCTCTAATTCCTCATTTGTAATAGAAAAGCTGAAATTAAATATTTTTTTTAGTTTTTATTCCTTTTTATTAATAGTGAAAACGTTTCTCGGGTCTTTAAAACCTATTGTGAGTATATAAAATATTGATTATTAGCCAAAAATGTGTAAGAAGTCGGCTATGGAGAAAGGAAACATGCTGTTTTGTAGTCTGGGAATTATTGCTCCGTTATAATTTTATCTGACTGAAAACGCTTACAAGCACTTTATGTATTCGTTTTGCATCCTTACTTTTAACTTGCATACTTAGCAAGTTCATCTGCCCGCTCGTTCATCTACCCAGTTGACCCTGATGTGCTGGAACCCAATGTAACTCAATATTATCAAATATGCTTTCGTTAATATGGTTAATGTATTACAGAAACGTTATATAAAAGTTTGAAGTAAATGCCAGAGAAAAGTATGAAAGAAACTGAAGCATATATTAGAGGAAATATGAATGTTTGCAGCAAATAATTTTTTATGGCGTATATGCGAAACTTAGCGTAATTTTTCTTTCGTAATTTCAAAGCCATAAATATCGGGCAATTTATATAAAAATTCCAGAAAGATATCGGCATTGCAGTGAGCAGAATTTCAGTTTATATGCTCAGATGCTGCTACGTTCCAGTTTTATATCAAAAACTCCGCCAATCTGTACTCAGATTTTTTTTCATTTTTTTCCCAAGACTTAATATTTTTCTTTGCTTTTTTGTATTTTTAGTTGCTTATTTTTCATCATTTCTTAGGAATATTCGCTCGCAAGCGACAGTTGGGGGGAGGGGGTTTAATACATGCAATTTAATTTTGTCTTTGCTACTTTTGTGAAGAATCAACCATGAAGATAGAAAAACTTAGTTATTTTAGAGGGAAAAGGTACCTTAAGGGACTCTTTTAGTCTACGCACCTGAGTAAATTGGTTCGAAGCTTGAAAATACTTGCTGTAAATTTCTAAGTTCCATGACAGAAACAATTAAGAAATTTTGACAATTTTCTTTTGGTATTTTATGTAGGAAAAAGAACATGTTGTAAGGTCATAATTACAGTAGAACTCTCGATTATTTAAGGGTATCTTTTTGATGATAGTCTCCCAGATTATCCGCTCGTAGGGAAGCGGATAATCTGAGAGACTATCATCAAAAATGATGAAAAACGAAGTAAAAAGATTACCAAAAACTGATAAGGAATTTCTTGGTTTTGAAGACAGAACACACAGTCTTGATTACTTTACAAGGCAAAAATAGATATGAAAATGTTAACAAGGAAGCAGTGTGTGATTGGCTAAAGCGAAGACAATAACTTAACTGAACATAAAATATTGAGCGGCGAAGAAATCGCATAATTCGTTACCGGGACTGAGTAAAATGAACCCACTTCTGCAAGGGAAAAGGACCTCCTATTGGCGTGGAGTTTAAATCACAATTTTTCCCTAACACGTGACGAATTTATTGATTACTTAAAACACCAAGAAGACAGGAAAAATAATTCAATTTGAAAAATCTGCAAAGCTCCATACAGCGAACGGTTAATGCAAAGATGAAGCAAATAAGATAACTCTTATTTCAAGCAGTAATAAATAAGGTTCTAACCATTTTGATAGTATACCTTCTTTTTCAGTTTCGTGTGCATAGGGAGCCCACTAAAGTTGCTTGCATCCCCCCTCTTAATTTCAATAAAAATGAAGCTATAGTCATAGAAGTGGTGTCTAGGTGTAGTAAAGATGCTATCTCTATGAGACCCCTTACAGCGCCACCTGGCCTGCAAACTCCGAAGTTAAATTTCCTATCTAGAAAATGGTACGATACACGGAAGAGAGTCGATCACAAAGTTGTACAGCATCATCGATTCAGAACAAAAAGACACCTTGGCGATATTAATACTCAGAGAAGAAAGCTTAAAATGCAATTTTTGGCGATTCCCAAAACTGTTGCGTAAAGAAACGGGTTAAAAGAGGAAAAAACAACTAGTTATCACAAGATACCTTTATTTTTCGGTGTTCAAACTGCTATCCGCCAACTGCAACACTGATTTGGGTCCTTGTTTGAATTTGTTATAGCACACTTTCTAGCATATCAGCTGGCATGCTTACACAAGCAGCAGTAATGCCTCATCAAAGTTCCGGCAATGTTGGCGAAAAGTCACATACACCTGGTGTTAGAGTTATTCTCGCAGAAAAAAAATATACTGGGGCCATTTTTGACAGAAAGATAAAATTTTCTCCTTCTGTCCATGTTTTTTGACGGCACAATTTTGGAAACTATTAACAAACAAATGTGCGTTTTAAATGTTCTATTCGTGGCATTAATGTTCATCAGGGGTCTTTTTGTACTAAATCGATGAATCTCTACAATTTTGTAATTGATTTTTTCCCTATATTGTACCATTTTCGATATGGGAACACTAACTCCGGAGTTTGCTGCCACGTAGCTCGCTTTACTGTACCTAGACACCAAACATATAAATATAGCTGGAGTCGTTTTGAAATTAAGGGGAGTGTATTAACTTTAGTGGTCACACCGTATTTAATGGTTTATCAAAGATTTCTCGTTTCCCATTCATTCTGAATAAACAATAGTCTACTGTATAAGCGGCATAATGTGTATTGTTTGGTACTCTGAAGTATTTTGGTTCTGATTTTATCGAAATTCAATGCACTCCCATAAACTTATCATATCCTTTAACAAACATATTTGTGAATTACTTTGGTAGGGTATCGAACTTGTCTCTTGCGAAGCAGGGCCTCCAGGCTGGCGTTGCAACCGAAATTACAAGCACAAAGGCGGAAGGTAAACATCTTTATTGTTTTACACAAGGGTTGATTCTTACTTTCTCGTATACGACGTATACAAAGAGAAAGTATTGTAATCGTCAAAAAATTCGAACTCGAGATTTTGACGAATCTCTACGTTTTAGACCCCTCCCTGAGTCCGAAAAACACAATTTTGGAATTATGTCTGTCTGTCTGTGAACACGATAACTCAACAACTATTAGAGCTACGGGGATGAAATTTGGTATGTGATCTTTACACATGATTTTTAGGTTTCTATTAAATTTTGGACAAAATATGTCTAAGGGAAGTCTATCTGTCTGTCTGTCCGCGGTCATGTGAACCCTATAACTCAAAAACGTGAATAGCTAGATGGATAAAATTTGGCACACAGTTTTATCATCAAGAATGTAGGTCCGTATCAAAGTTTGGACCAAATCGATTGAAGGGCTGATGGTCTGTCGGACTGTATAATCGCATATTTTTAAAAATTGTATCTCCTAAACTCTTTGACTTAGATAAATAAAAATTGCTATGGTGGTTGCTAACATTATTATAGATCTGTGACAAATTTCATTTCAATCGGTTAAAAACAGGCGTTCAAATTGCATATTCAATTTTTTTACTCGTGTACTGGAAGCAATCTCTTCGCATGCGCAAGCTATTGAGCGATAGCGAACGAGGTCATTTTCTCCTGTTTTCTTTTCGCTCGCGCACGCCCTCGCATCAGAAGAGCTTGCTAGAATGTGATAGAAAATAAATATTGCTAAGTTTTAAAACATACGCATCTCTTTGAATACGATTCTTCGCCTAAATATTTTACAATCACTATAATCTACAATGAAAAACCTTCTGATAGTCATCGCATTCTGGGTTGCAGTAGGTACGAATTTTTTATCCACGCAGGGGGAGAGGAAATGACCAATTTTTTAGAAATATACGAGAAAGTTTAGGGGAGGCCACTCCCGATGGTTTAATACTGGCAGCAATCCTGTGGCGACACCGTGAAATGAATCCAGGCAATGTCTTAGCGCATGTAATTCGAAAAGTGAATAGAAGATATTAAAGAAAAAAATAAAAAGGGAGATGAAATCCAAGATGGAGGCTCGAGCTCTCCCCGAGGACCGGGGTCTTTTGGCATGCTGACCAAGAGCCCATCACGAATAGATGTAGCAGTTTTCAAAACTATAAGACTTAATGTTTTTTCCAAACCACTTGTCGCGATGACTGGGCAACTGCGTGGCACGGCGAACCTTCTTGCTTTCTTCCTCCTCCCCCAGCGTTAGCATTCCACATAAATAAATAAAACTGCATATCAATAGATTCAAAAAATTGTAGGCTGTAACTTTTATAGGAAGGATATTTACATAATATGACATATAAAAATAGAGAGCAAAAAATCAAAAGTTTTAAAGTAAGAAATCTACTTTTTCACATATTTTCCTAAATTTCTAAAAACTGTTAGGTGTAACGTAAATATGAATTACACTATTCGTGTAGCCCATTATATAAATAACTAAACAGTAAAAAACTTGATTCGATCATTACTTAGAGAGATAATGGCCGTGCCGTAGATATTGCCATTTTGAACCTTTGAGGGGAATTGGGGGGAATCTCCAGAGGGACTTTTGTAAAAACGCTCCTCTGGTAGGGGTCTGTTAATGGTGTAAAATTCAGCTTTACTCAAATTTTTTCCAAAGTTGGCTGTTTTGGTGTCTTTATTGACTGGGATAACAATGTTTGGAGTGAAATAGGCTATGAAATGGATGTTGCCCGTGTGAACAAGAGATAGGACGCCACATAGGGGAATCATTTCGTACAAAAACAAAACTTTAAGCTTCCTTCTGTATTGTTTTAAAATATTTATTCCTAACTTCGCTGTTTACAAGGAAGTTATAGCCATTTGTAATCGTGTAATTGTTTCGAATTAAACTATATTATAATACGATCTTACAAATCTCTTCACTTTAAACCGTCGCTTCGGTAACAAGTTTATCTGCCAATTACTATTACGGCAATCGTTATATTTTTTCATAAAAATTAAAATTAATAGGGTGAACAGTGTTTGGAGTGAATAAGAACACGGTTGTTGCCCGTGTGACTAAGGGATTGGACGTCACATAGAGGAATCATTACGTACAGAAACAAAACTTTAAGCTTCCTTCTGTATTGTTTTAAAATATTTATTTCTAACTTCGCGGTTTACAAGGAAGTTATAGCCATTTGTAGTCGGTGTAATTTTTCCAAATTACCCTATATTGTAATATGATCTTATAAATCTTGTCGCTTTAAACCGCAGCGTCGGTAACAGGTTTATATGCCAATTACTATTGCGGAAGTCGTTACATTTTTTCATAAAAATTAAAATCTTGGTTTTGAAAAACCTTTCATTGCATCAATACCAATTTCTGGAGGCTTTCATGCGCCGTATACCATTTTGATTAGGTAGGTGGAGCTTATGACGGTTTAATAAATAAATAAATACCAATTTCTGAATGCAATCGTTTCTAAAATTCTATTATTTTTTTCCATTTGCATAAACTATTTTTCAAGTAAGCAGTAAAATAATGGTTTTTTTAAAAATTAAAGATTTTGGAAGGTGTCTATTGAATATATTCAATACATTGTTATGTAGTGCATTTTGCACCTTCAGTAGTGTATATTTATTTACATTAATTTATTTGCATTTGAGTTAAAACTGTCTGATGCACTTCATTGTTAAACATCAACTTCCAAAGTGGATAAGACGAATTTTTCCTACATCTATTTATTCAACTTTCTCAAAAGTGCCTGAGAGAAAATCAGCAATATTACTGAGGGAAGGCGTGAAAAAAAATGCATAGCATTACATCTGCTAAATCTTTCATTATCTTGCTTGAATTCCTACATTTCACTGATGAAGAATATAATTTTGTTAAAATTTGTTCACTTTTTTTAAAGTAAAATTATTCAAATTTTGCTTTATGAAAAATTAAATAATATATATATTCCCTTAACAATTAATTGAAATAATCAAAATCGTTCATGTATATTAATGCATGGAACGTCTGTTTGACTTATGTCCACAACAATAAGACATATACATAATTAATATTTTCGTCTTTTTAATTTCATATAAAAAGGATTCAATACAGATGAAATGGAAGATTTTAGACACTGATAAGAATTGAACTTACATTTTCACTTATAAAGAAAACTTCTAAATCTTGAATCAAAGAAGTAAAATCCATATTTAATCAGCTCCCAGGCCAGAAAAGGAGTTGATTATGTAAAGATTATTTATAGAATAGTTTAAAACCAAGACTCATGAATTTTATACCAATATCCTAAATAGATCTTTCTGGCAAATCAAAATTTTAATGCTTTTTGTTACTTAACAATGATCTTCAATGATATTTCAGATGTAAGCAGGGATTCTTTTCATCCAGCGCTGCATGCCAGTCTTGATAATCAGTTCCGCGCCTTGCTCCTGAAACATTTCCGTTGCAGCAAAAGACGTTGGAAATTCCATATCATCCAGTTAGCCGTTCCGTTCATTCTGATGTTGATATGCTTTTATTGCATAAAATCCGCAAATGAGTCTCGAAATCAGCCTTTGAAACTGGATATCAGCAGTGTGTATGGAACAACTGATGGCTTTTATTACAACAATGACCAAAGTCTTTCGGATATGTCAGAGACATTCAAGAACGTTTTGGAATTAAACGACGTCAGCGCGGAGAAAGTTTCCGAGCCAACGTATTATGTTCTGAATTACGGTGAAAAAAGTCTCGCTAAGTACTTAAAAAGACTTGTTGTAGGGGGCACCATTGACAGATTTCCAAGTGGACGTTTACATCTTACGGCTTGGCATAACTCGGGATCCATTCATTCCGTGCCCATGTCTCTTCTCCTGATGCAGACTGCCTTGTTGCGACATATAACTAGAAGTGATAGTAGCATTTCGTTGACCATCGTGCCTCTTATCTCTGTGAGTGAGAAATACAGCAAAATCATATTTTCGGGCTTTTCTACACAATTTGTTAGCTTTTTCCTTCCACTGGCTTTGACTTTCCTGTCAGTCAGTTTCATTCTGGCACCAATGCATGAGAGGGCAACAAAGTCGAAATTATTGCAACTGATGAGTGGAATTCCAACAGCAATGTACTGGACTTCGATGTTCCTCTGGGATTACTTGATTTACTTTGTCATCTGCATTTTTCTGATCATGGCCCCTGCTGTCTTCTTCCCCTTCGTTTTCTTTGGGGTGCATCCGGAATCCATAGGTAAGATGATTTTATTGCTATGTATTATTCGAAATGTATGCAGTGTTTTCAAATACAGGTACTGGTCACTGAATTAGAAGCTCGTGAACATTTTTTGCAAATACAGCTACCAGATGAAATTATACTAAATCACGTGTGTTCCAGAAAAGATCTTGTTGATGTATCATGGTGTGGGACGTGTTTTGCTCGCTTGGCACTGGTATCCTGATGTTTCCGGAAGATGGGATGTCATCCGAGGATCAGCTGAACAAGTCCAGCCTGAGATGTTGCATTTTTCATCCCCATGTTATGGCTCTTTTATAGATGACAATGCAACATTCCATTGCTCAGGAATTGTTCAACATTGTTTCCATAAGAATGTTTCTGAGTTTTTCTACCCTGTCCACCTTAAAATGCATATCTGAAACCTATAAATATCGTTTTGGAAATATTGGAAAGACACATCCAACAGCGATCTCTTGTGCTACCAAATTCACAGGCCCTTGAGCTTTGTTTTTCCAACGCCTGATACTGCGTGGACTTAAATGCACTCCATAATGCTGCATAATCCATGCATAATACAAGTCGTAATGTGGGCTAAATTTCTTTTACTGATTGTGCCGATGCTGTATTGGTAGATTTTTTTTCTTCTCTGGAAGGGCTTGTAGAGAGAGATACATGGCTACTAGTCCATTAAGTTTTCTCTCCCAGCTCAGT
>BGPR01000810.1:0-54769 GCA_013235015.1 Araneus ventricosus | reverse complement strand
CTTATTTTCATCACTTAACCTTTTCATTACTGATGGGTGGGGCAGTTGCTGTATCTGTAGATTTGTTTCTTCTCTGGATGGGCTTGTACAGATACATGGCTACTAGTCCAGTAAGAATTCTCTCTCAGCTCTGTCTGCTTGTCTTCTGTTCATCATTTAACCTTTTCATTACTGGTTGTTCAGATACTGTATCAATGGATTGTTTTCTTTTCTGTAAGGCTGGTACTGATGCATGATTACTAGCCCGTTAAGTTTCTCTCCCAGCTCAATCTGTCTTCTATTCATCACTCAATCTCTTCATCAGATGCTATATCGGTAGATATTTTTCTTTGGATGGGCTGGTACAGATGCAAGGCTCATTAAGGCTTCCCTATCAAAGTGTATTCTAATAACCCTGCAGAACGTTTGCTTTCTGGTCCTACTGTATCACTCCATTAAGATCGTTACATTTATTGCTAATGAAGGAACTAAAGAAAAGAAGTTCAAAAAGTATGCAGAATTTATCATCCAATGACTTGAAAAGAGGAGAAGTGTTTTTATGTTTCGTTTCGGAAGTTACCATTTTGAGGACTCTCTCATTCGTTATCTAAAAATTAAATTGTATCATTAAACATAAAAATTAAATTTTATCATTAAATTGTTAATTTTTGCTTCAGCCTGTATGCAGATACTGAATACTCTCCTTCCATGCAACGTGCGTGCAAGTTTCACAGAGCTTGGGAAAAAATCCATTTTTTCTGAAATAAATTGTATGTTTATCGAGTTAATCTCTAAAAATGTATTATTGTAAACATTATTTACTTTCTAATCTTGAAGATTTGAAACTTTTTCAGGCACACTTTTAGTTCTCTTCCTTCTATACGGGTGGGCATCCTTGCCGTTGGGTTATATAGTGTCCATCTTATTCAAACGAGAAAATCATGGACTCTCTATTTTCATAGGAGCCAGCGCGTTGTTCAGTAAGTATTTTATTATTCTATTCCTTTTCCGGAAATCTGTATTTTATTTTTAATTTTGAGAGTAAACTTTTATTGCAAAATAAAAATAAGGAAAGTTTCTTCAAACCCTGATGAAGTAAAACAAAGGAAAAGGAATGAATATACGAGGTTCGTCGCCATTTGCATTGAAAACGCGCTTATGATCTGCTTGTTAGAAGTTGAATTTCTTCAAGGCCTTTCACCAACTATTGTTCTACACACACAGCTACTGCATATAGTTTTTAACATGATAAAGTTAATAAGCGAACATACATCTGTAAATATCGTCATGTGACATGCGTGATGTAAAAATTATTGAAAATGCTCTTTACTGCAGACAGTTGACGTAGAGCTAGAAAATTTGGCACTTAGTTACTTCTTGAGTTATAGGTGTTTAGCAAGAATTCAAAATTTTACTTACTAGCCTCTCTCACCGACCTCCGGGCGGGTACGCGGCCAGCACCCACTTTGCTCAGCACTGTCCTTGCCACCTGGCTGTCTTCAGCTACTACTTCTTCCAGTTTTAAATACTACATGAAGATCAGTGGAACAGACCATAAAACCAAAGTAGATTTCATATTCTCTGTAGACAACAGATCCTTTAAAATTGTAAAATCTTTAAATAAACTCATCTGTTTGTAATGTTTTGTATAACTTTCTCACGAAATTCGGCATGAAATTCTTCAGATTCATAAATACAGAATGATATCGCCCTAAGTAAACAGTTTCCATCACCTACAATAGATAATTTATAATATTTTTGACACGCCATTGTGATGGAACTGTTGGGATCTATATATTTAAAATAATATGGTAAAACCCTCAGACAGTTCGCCAGCCCCAACCACTCGACGGATTTCGATTATTTTTATTTCATGTGATTTCTTCTGAAGTCAAAATATATTATCAAGAGTCGCCACCCCCCATTTAAGAAATAAATAAAAAACATATAGAGAATGTATGGTGGATAATTTTTTTTTCTATTTTGTAAGAAAATGGGGTGATGGGGACCAGGCAACCCTTGATGACATATCTAGACGTCATAACCTTTCAAATGAGAAAAAAATTCGTAATCGATTGAGTGGTTGAGGTTGGCGGACTCGGTGAAGGTTTCTACCAAATTACACTGGACAACAATATCAAATTACATCTTCAGATTAAGTGTCGAAATATTTATTAATTCAACATGCTAAACACGAATATGGCAATAAAAAAAGGGAAATTGGCTCTACTTTCTTGGTTATACTTATATACTTATAAACTTGGTTATAATTGAGGTATTACTTTGCATGATAGGGATAAAAGAACACATTAATGAATGCATTGTATGTATTGTTTGCCGCCTAATTTATAAAGAAATAAAACTGACAACATGAAGTACAGTCTTAACAATTTATGAATGACGAGTTCGCTTGCTCATTCGCATATATTCCACGTGTGGATTATCTCTTAAAATCATCCAGCAGTAGTCTGCAAGCATAGACGCAGACCACATTCCCTGATAACGTTGCTCAATCACAGACATATCCTGTTGAAAACGTTCACCGTGCTCGTCGCTGAATTTTCCACAGTTTGCAGGGAAGATATCCAGGTGAGAATCTAGGAAATGTAGCTTTAAAGACATTCGACATCCAAATTTCTGATATAGAGCCAGAATGTCACGAACAAGATCTTCATTAATATTCGGATCTGATGTTCGCGAGGAAGTTAGTACAAACTTGACAGACGGCATCCTATACTTGTTTTTCATCATAGTCTAACAGGTTGCCAAATTTTGTATCTTTGAAAATATCTCTAATCTGAGGACCCAAAATTTCCCTCTTTAATTTCTGCCTCACTCTGCCTGGGAAATTTTTCAAGCAAGTAAGTGAAAGCTGGTTTATTCGTATCCATAGCTTTAACCAACTGCTTCACAATACCCAGTTTTACGTATAGAGCAGGTAAGATGATTTTTTTTGGATAAACAAGCGGTGCGTTCAGGACATTCATTTTTCCGGGTGTCAAACACATCGTGGAAGGCCAGTCTTTCTGGATATAGTGTAAATCTGCAGCACGACTGTTCCATTCACAAAGGAAGCAGCAAAATTTTGTAAAGCCCTATTGAAGGCCCATCAAAGGCGCCACTACTTTCAAGTCAGCACAGATACTCTTCTCATATTGCGTATACTTAATTCGGTGTAGGAGCTGCTGCAGGTGTTCATAAGTCTCTTATCATGTGCAGAGCATATGCACTGGGAATGGATGGCAGTTCATTACCATTATCAAGCAAAACCATCTTTAACTTGGATGAATCTATAAATAGACGCCACTCGTTTACGTCAAGTGGTAGTTGAAATTCCTTCATCAAACCTGTAACATCCGAGCAGAACACATTGTTATTATTTTCCTGGAAATAATGAAGAAGTTTTAAATGGCGGTTACGAAATGAAGAGACTCTGACACTTTCTTCCAAAAGATTCCACTGTCGAAGTCTTGATGCGAGTATCTCTGCTTTGGCTTTTGACAGATTTAAATCACGAACAAGATCGTTCAGATCATTCGATGTCATTATGTGAACTGTCGAATTAGAGGGATTAATACAGTAGAGTCTCCCTACAACGAAGTCTCTCTACAGCGAATTTCTCCCTATAACGAAATTTTTAATCGGAATGTTAAATAACATTCAAAATATTCTCCATATAACGAAGTGATTGTCTCACTGTAACGAATTTTTTCAGAGGTTTATCTTTTCGATTTTTGTCATTTTTGAAGAAAGTTGATCATTTCTGTGCAACCAATTCGCTCACACGTGCCTGTTTCACTCTTAAAAAGTAAACATTTTTCTGAAAATTTAATATCACGAAATGCAAAGCAATTTAAAATAACGGAATTTTTCAAGTAAAATAAACGTAAGTACATACTAGTACATATTATTCTCTAAATTGGTGAATTGTCTTAACTTTTCAGCATTTTATTTATACAATAAAAATTAGTATAATTTTAACAAATTTATAATATATATTACTTCAATTTAATTGAAAATCATAATTAAATACATTTGAACGTATCGCAACTATTGAAAAGTTTGGAACATTTACTTAAATAACAGCAAAAATCTCTAATCTCCGTATAACGAAATTTTCTCTATAACGAATTTTTCAATTGGAACCAAGCGATTTCGTTATAGGGAGACTCCACAGTATATTTTTCATTACTATGTTCATGAAATCGTGACTTGCTCGGTCCTGGATACGAAGGTTCAGTGTATTCCTAGTCATCGTCGGAATTAATTACAATATCAGTCGGTGGCTTCGGAATCGGTAAATCCTCACAATGCGGAACTGGTCGCAAGGCAGAAGATATGTTGGATTTATTGATTCTTATATGCATGGGAGCATTTCAAATTAAATATAACTCATTATAATGCGTAAAAAAATAATTTATTCTTAACTATGTCTTAACAACCGTGATATTTCAGCCTTAAGTACATTATATCATGGCACCCATGCACCTCCGAAACAAGAGCCAAACCAGATTTTTCATGCTGATATTCGTGTTTAGCACGTCGAGTTCATTAGGAAGTGGGTATTTTCACTTCCGATGCATGAACTTTGTGAAAAATTCTGTTATTAAACCTTATGAAAATCCCCTATCCCCAACCACCCTATAGATTTCGACATTTTTTTTCCATTTGAAAGGTTATAACGTCTCGATATGTCATCAAGGATCGCCTTACCCCGACCACCCCCCATTTGCGAACGAAAAAGAAAAAACATATAGAGAATGTACGGTGGAGTAGTGTTTTTTTTTTCAATTTCGTTCGAAAATGGGTGATGGTGTGAGACAGGCGACTCTTGATATCATATATAGACGTCAAAACATTTCAATTAAAAAAGAAATTGTTGAAATCCGTCGGGTGGTTAGGGCTGGAGGATTTATACAAGGTTTACCCATAAACAATGTACAGAGGATAAGTGGTTTTTCTATTTCGTTCGAAAATGGGTTGTTGGGGGCAGGCGATCGTTTATGACCTATATAAATGTCATAAACTTTCAAATGAAAAAAAAAATTATCGAAATCAGTTGAGTGATTGAGGCTGGCGGACTCGGGGAAGGTTTCTTCACCAAATTATTTTAAATATATAGATACTTTTCATTAATTAAAAATTAATCGTAATTTTAAAGCTTTTTCACTATAACTACGGGGCGTGTTATTGCACAGAAACTTTTTTTACACCACTTAAAAATTCAAAGAATTAGATTTTGAGTGATACCAATTTCATTTCTACACAATTTTTTCTTTAATTTTCATAAATTTTTCAAAATTAGTTTTAAAAACAATTATATAACAATGATTTTCCTTTCTATAACTGCGAGCAACAGGATAGCAATATTACGAATAATGAGTGTAAATCTTTTAATAGCTAACGTTTGACTAAGAAAAAATAAATACTAGATTTTACCGTTTATTTACAAAATCGAAGCTTTATCATATTTCAGAACAAAATTTGATTTTAAACATTATAATATTTTTAGAGACTGGCATTCTTTCTGTAAATTGAATGAAACAAAAATCGTTATGCACAGAATTCAAAGACTGATACAATCAAGCAAGTGGGTTAAGGATTATTAAGAATATATATATATATATATATTTAAACCATTAAAACTCAAATAGCATTTTCATCATATACACCTATTAAACCCTCATTTAAAATTAAATATAATAAACAATATAATCTAATATTATTCACACAATGAAATACAGAAAGCTAATAAGATTAAAAACTATTACTATGAAAAAGTCAATTCGGATATGGAATTCCAACAATCAAACGCCAATCGACCTTAGGAATCGATTATGTCACATTATTTCGAAATTTATAGGCACCAACCTTCTGCGAGGGCCAATTGTTGGAAAAAGACAACAAATATAGGAGTAAATCTCCAAAATATTAAGAAAAGAACGAGAAAATTAACTAAATGCTTAATGATTCAAAGTCATAGCAAAAAATGCCAAAAGCTAAATACGAATTACAGTTCCGCATTTATTGTGAAAATATTTCAATTAAAATATGTTATATATACTATATTAAATCATCATTAATAAATTAAACTATAAATTTATATTTTTTAAAAAACGTTATATTAACCTATTTTATTTTGATATTAACATTTAAATAATGATGTAATTCTACATATTATCATTTGCAATCTATTTCTAATAATAGTGGCGCCATCTACCAATGTTAAGATGTACTAAAATCTAACTGAAATCAAAGGATATGAATATTTCAAATTAATCAATTGTAATGTACTATTAATTTAAAGGTGTTAACAATTTTTTGTTAATATAAGCAAGCATGAAATTAATACGAAATCCATATATCAGAGCATTTTCAATAAATGTATCGATATATGATCTCTGTTTTTTACTATCTGTAATTAACATATTGCTTCTATGTAAAAAGTTCAGGGTGATGTTTCGAAATATTTGTATACTTATATTGCTATTCCAAAATGGTTGCCTATTTATATTAAACATAAAAGTGTTTCTTTTATTAAAAATTTCCATATTTAATTTATTATTAAATATTTTCATATCAAGATCTAAAAAATCTGCAGAAGTAGTACCTTCATTAGTTTTAATTAAAGTTAAATACTCTGGATAAAAGTCAATAAGTGGTGTGTATCTTTCTTCTCTTGAACAAATAATGAAATCATCAATATATATATATATATATATATATAGTGATAATTTTCATTTATATATATATACATATATATTACAGTTTTAGATTTATTACATAGATGGCGCTAGGATCTTTCATGTGAATATTTCCTTTTTAATAGACATTTTTAACTATTTTCTAATATTTTCTAGATAACAAAATGTATTATATTTTTTAATATGATTTTGAGAATTTTAATATAGGTATCTTACTAATTCATGATATCAAAAATTAATTATATTATTTGGTCAATTATGCTGATTCATGGTAAGATTTTTAGTTGTGGCAACATATGTCAATGTGCATGGCGGGCTATACTGAAAGAGATAAATTCTGGTAAGTTTAAGAGGAGACACAGATTAGTTTATGTTTAATGAAAAGTATCAGTATTTTATTGAATTATATATTTACTGTATTTAGTGCAATATCTTGGTGCAATATAATGATATTTACATATTTTATCCTGAATTTTAGTCGTTTCTATACAGTTATGTTTTATTGTTAGGGTTAGGGTTTTTCTTTCTAAATTCTTTCATTTTTAGGGTAAATTACCCGGTTTGTTTTTTCAGCAACAATAGTAACAGGGAGGTTTGTACAGCAAAATTAATTTAACCTGGCTAAAGCTTGTCCACAGCCAAGCTGCTATATTAATTGTTGAAAACTCCATTTACTTGGATTGCCTATTTCATTATTTTTATTAACAACAGTGTTCTTTCAGATGTTGACATATAATGCTTAAACTTGATTTTTGTTTATGGTATCTTTAGTAATTTCAATTTATTAGATTTTATTTAAAATTGATGTATTGTTCAAATAATGACTTTTTAGTATAGGATTTAATTCTTGATATGTTTTGTTTACTTTATTTCTGTAGGATTATATACTAGTTATATTTGGATTTATATTATATTATATATATATATGTGTGTGTTATTTTAATTTTTTAACTTTCCTAAATAATCTTAACGACACCTCATTTTAAATACTTCTACTTTCATCATATTTAACGCACTACAACTTTCTTTTCAAATCACGAGTTCTAAAGGGGAAAATCCCTTTTCTGAGTACTTAAGCGTTCTGCGCATTCGTTTCGGCCCTTTTTCACGCCAGCATGTAAGCTTTCAACTACAACGCGCCGCGCGGGCGTAAACTTCTGAAATCTGGTCATGGAGCTACGTAAAAATTAAGTGCTTTACCTATGAAGAATAACGCCTGATGCCTCAATAAAAGAAGATTTAAACAAATATCGTCTCTTCCATGATGAAAATGGACTGCCTTTCACTTTTTTAAAGCCTGATCTTTCATATATATATATATATAAATGTCATGAAAGTCAATCAATGTTGAAATTAAATGGAAAGACTGTAGTTAATCGGTAAAAGCGTATAGATGCTCATCAGGGTAAGTAAAATCTATACGAACCGCTAAAAAATTAGAGAAATCATAATGTTTTCTGCGAACAGTGCTAGCATAAAGCTAAAAACTCTGTCCTTTACCCCGAACATTATGATAGATCAAAAATTCGAATGAAATACCAAATGTTAAAAATAATTTAACTAACCTAAGCCTGAGGATGCAGCCAACGGGAGACGTGACAAAGGAATGAACCTAACGCGTCATGTGGGGTCCAGATGTTTACGAAATATCAAGTTACTTTCTTTTGCACCAAACTTCTAAGGTTTGGGGGAGTTTCGATCAAGATTAAGAAACCGATGGAAACAAAGATGAAAGCTATCTATATTGAGAAAACGATGAAGTTTAAAGATATGATGAAAAAAAGGAAAAGAGTGTATTTAAAAATTAAGGTGGAAATGGTAAGTGTTAAATAGTATTTGAATTTGAAATCCATTAATAAACGAGTGAAAGTTGCGTTTTCGAGGTAATCACATTAGACCTGTCTGGCTTGAGAGACCCTATCACAGTATTAGAACTGCGCCGGCATAGCTCTAATATGCAATCCTTTACTTACATCTTAAAACCATTAATTAAAGGTTGGTAGAAGGAAGAAAGAATTTCATTACTATTAAGGTTATTTATAAGGTGCTGAATTTGTTTCTTGATTGAATTTTTATCGCTGCATGTTTTGTTTCCCCTTTTATATATATCCCTCTTTTGTTTATTTTCTCTCATCTTTGTTTCCATTGGTTTCTTAATCTTAATCGAAACCCCCAACCTTAGAAGTTTGGCGGAAAAGAAAGTAACTTGATATTTCGTAAACATCCGGACCCCACATGACGCGTTAGGTTCCTTCCTTTGTCACGTCTCCCGTTGGCTGCATCCCTCAGCCTTAGGTTAGTTAAATTATTTCTAACATTTGGTATTTCATTCGAATTTTTGATCTATCATAATGTTCGGGGTAAAGGACAGAGTTTTTAGCTTTATGCTAGCACTGTTCGCAGAAAACATTATGATTTCTCTAATTTTTTTAGTGGTTCGTATTGATTTTACTTACCCTAATAAGCATCTATACGCTTTTACCGATTAACTACAGTCTTTCCATTTAATTTCAACATTGATTGATTTTCATGATATTGATATAATTTCCACAAATCTTCTTGAATTGCAGCATTATTGCGCATTCGTTGCGTCTCTGTTTTATATTATTTTATTTCCCCTTTTATATATATATATATATCCCCCTTTTGTTTATTTTCTCTCTATAAGATTTCTTGGCATTTTCTTCCCACAGATTTATTTCTTGACATTTTGTATTATGAATATTTATGTTGATTATGTTGCTTTTACAATTCTGATATGATTGTTTCTTATTTGTTATATATATATATATATATATATAAAACTGGGAATTCATTATATTAAAAAAAGATTATCCTCACATCTTTCTTACTCCGAAATTTCACAAGAGTACTATTAAATTTAGAAGCGTTACCAATGGATGCAATATACATAAAGATTTTGGTATTAAAAAAGATATTAGCATTAGTAAATATAAAACTCTTATTAATCTTGTACTAAAAGAAAACTATATTATTTTGATAATAAGTTTTACCATCAAATTAAAGGATTACCTCAAGGAGGTCCAGCTAGCAATAGTTCAGCAAATATACACCTACACTACTATGCGAAGGATTTAATTAATAATAGCTCTAGTATATTATTTCGTTATACAGATGATTTGATATTATTTAATAAAGAAATTGACCTTAAGCCACAAATCAACTTCTATTCTAACTATTTAAAACTAATAAAAACTAATGACAGTGAATTAGCTGCAGAATTTCTAGATTTAGATATAAAAATTATAGATAGTAAAATAGTAACAGATATCTTTGATAAAAGAACTGCATTTAATTTTCAGATTAATAAATTTCCTTTTTGGGATAGCAATCTTAACATTTCAGTCTTCAAGAATTTAGTTAAAAATTATATAATTGGAAATATTAATTTGGTAACAGACAATGATAATAAAATAAAGAACATAAAAAAAATTTGTAATTCTGCATTGGTATATGGAATACCAAAAAAATTTTTAAGAGTTTATATAGATAAGAAATATGTTGGTCACTTAGAATAAAACATTCATTTTGGTATTTAATAGAATTTTTATAATTCTTATATTACGTGTATTTAAAATTGATTATTGAGTTATTAGTTTCTGAATTACTACATAGATGGCGCCAGGATTTATAAATTGAAAAACTCATTAGAACAAGATTGAATTATTAATTTTCAAATACATTATTTTATAAATATTTAATTATTAATATTATTACATATTTTAACAGGTTTTGAGAATTTAATATAAGTATTATACTAATTCTTTAATATTAAACTAAATTAAATTATTTGGTTAATTTATGTTGAATTATAGTTAGAAATCTAGTTTTGGCAATCTGTGAAGTCAAGTTAAGTGGCGGTTTAGATTAAAATTTGGAATACAAGTAAGGATGGGTAAAAATGCACTAATTCTATAATTCTTAGTGAATAAGTTTGGATATTTTATTGAATGATGTATTTATTGTTTTTAGTGCAATATAATAGTACAATATATTATTGTATTTCATAGATTTAATTTTAATAATTTCCATATAATGATGATGTTTTGGTAGCGTTAGTGTATGATTTTTCATTCTAAATTCCTTCATTTTAGGATAAATTACCCTGTCTGTTTTTTTAATTAATTTTAGTAACAGGGATGGTTTGTACATCAAAATTGATTTAACCTCGCTAATGCTCTTCCAAAGCAGAGCTACTAATTTTATTGTTGAAAACTCCATATACTTGGATTGCCTTTTCTCAATAGTTTTGATAGCAACAGAGTTCTTTTACATGTAAATATCTAAATGTTTAAACTTACCTTTTGCCCTTAGTATTTATAGTATTTTCAATGTTTTAAATTTTATTTTAAATTTGGTTATTTTGTTTAATTAATGAAATTTAGTTTATGAATTGCATTTTGATATGTCTTGTTTACTTTGTTTTCGTATGTTCATATATAAAAAGTTATATTTTGGTTTTTATCTATATATGATTATTAAGTTTCTTATGATAAACTATTTTTTTTCTTTTTATTCTCATTTTGAAATAATTTTCTTACCTAAGAATTAGTCTTCGTGGAGGGCCGGTACCGTAACACTAAGGGTAACATGATATGGAGATCTTCAATCCCCCAGGCCCTTGTAATTGTTGGATTTTCATCTTGGATTTTCTTTTTTATATCTTTTTTATATTATTTCAATTTTAAGTGCGAAGTTTTATGTTTAACAGTTCATTAAGTTTGTTTAGTGATAGGGTAGCATAATTTCATCTAGATTCTTTTTATTCCTTATGACTATTGCAATATTGACTCATTTTCTATTAGAATTTTTTTATTTTAATTATTTGTGATAAATCTAATAAGGTGAAAGAATTTTTTGATTTTTATTTTTGACTATAGATGGGGTAGCTTTATTTCAATTTAATTTTTAGGGATATTGCATTTTGTGTTCACTGTAATTAATATTATTACTTACTATATTTATTAGGGCGGCTCGAAAAAATCAAATATCTTAGATCTTTTTGTGGTAATGCGAAAAAATTGAAAACTCCCATCATTAAAATGTGTGTAAAATCTTATAATTCTGAATTGATACCTTCTGTCGCCTCAATGGGCCGAAAGCTGGTTATAATTCAAAGATTAATAAATAACAACAGATTTAGTTGCTCAGTTCACGGTAGTTCTCAAAAGTTAATATTTTTTAACAAGAACATCTTTACAAAATTTTAGAATTATAGGTTAACATCTTCTGCCGCCTCAACGGCACTGAATTTTGGAAATTGAAGGTGAATTTAAAAATAATTACACGTTCACTTAACTCATTATAATGCGAACAGGAGCTTTATGCAACCTTTCAAACATACAAATTGCAAAAGGTAAATATTTTCTGCCTTATTCTCGGCGCACAAAAGCAGCCTGATCGTTTTTTCTTCTAGATTAAAAAAAATAATTTGTTTCAAAATCAAATGAAAATCGTTCCACTCTATCGTGCCTTTACTTTGATGGACGACGTGACAAAACTTTAAGAACTGAAATACTCGAGAACAAGCAGTTGCAAAGAACAATTGTAGAAGAGCATTATTGTATTGTATTGGAGCCTGGTTCCACTTACATGGGGCATATTACCCTGAAAGTCGATCTAGTCTTGATATATCCAACATCATTTATGAATAAGTAACCAATGCGTTATTGGATGATTTTATCAACCGTATTGCTCTGTGATGTGACGGCATAGTCATGAACACTGGAATGTTTAATGGTGTAATTCGCAGGCTTGAATTGAAACTTTAGAGACTAATCTAATGGATTATCTGCTTACTTCAATTCAACGAGTTGTCATTGCGCACCTATTTCAGTGTATTGACGACAAGTTTTCTGGTCCTTCGTCTTGCACCGGAGACATTGCACGAAACCTGAACGGATGCGAGAATCTTCCACTTGTTGCTTTTAAATAGCAATGAATACGACTTGCCAGGCATTGATCCCACTAACCTAAGTTGTGATCAGGAATACTTATTAGACGTTTGCACAGCCATTAGTTATGGCGTTTGTTCTTCAAATCTAGCAAAGTGTAAACCTGGAACGTTGCATTTGGCCCGCTGGCAATCAAATGCAAATCGAATATTTAGGTCTTATATATCGTTATCAGAACCATCAAATGAGTCGCTAACTTTGATTATAATCATTCGAAAAGTCTACGTACCCTCATGGTTCCGAATTAAGTTTAATCATTCCATAAAGGACGGTGCTAGACACTATCCAGATAGCATTCAAACTTGCAGAAAGTGTGATTTTTCTTGATATTAGCTTGTCATGACAAACTTGACGCGACAACTTTGCAACGAACTTCCTGCAAAATAACAAAGCATAATCGATCACCTTCCTTGCAATACAAGTTTGCTGTAAAGTTGACATGGCGCACTTACACACCACGACCTGGATACAGTTGTATATATCTGATTTTGGTCTTTCTCACTGTTTTAAAAACATCCAATTTTTAATAGCATCTCCTAGACCGTCTTTCCTCTTATTAATTCAATAAACCAATGATAATTTGAAAACATTAACTAGATCTTTTTATAAAAAAATACTTTTGTAAAATTCTCCATCTTTTTCTTAAATATAGAACTCGCACTGTAAAGAAAACTATATATCGTTTTTTTCTTAATGTTGAAATTTTAACGTTCATAAACAAAAGTAAACCAAAAAACAGTCAATGTTTGTTGAAAAATAATAAGTTACTTGGTGTCCTATATTTTTAAAAGTAATTATTTTTGAAACCTAATTTCAGAATTTATTCCACTACAAAACGTAGTTATTATCGAAAATCGCTTTCCCTTTGTCTTCAAATCATATTCTCAACTAAAAATTTAAAAAATTAATGAAATCAAGAAGACAGTTTAAAATAAATCGTGTAGATATCCGATATATTAGCGTAATCTGTCTTCGATAATCGATGTCGAGCTGCCTGAGTGGCTAAGGCGACAGGTTTAGGAAGCTGGTTGTCGAATGCGTTCGTACTCTGTTTTTTGCTATAGTTTGAAATGAATTTGACGCAACAAATTTGCTGCAAGTTCGACGAGTGGTGACTTCGTCAAACTTGTTTCAATCTTGCATACTTCCCGTGTCAAACTTGCTGCAAGCTTGCAGATTAGCAGAACAAGATTGCTGCAACTTTGCTGTAAACTAAAATTGCTATCTGTGATGTGACATTTCATCGGCTCATCTCGGTACTTGCCTAGGAAGTATCGAGACATAATTGAATCAGTAATTTCTCTCAATGTTTACTATTCAGCGCCGATGAAGCTTCAGAAGATATTAACCTATAATTCTAAAATTTTGTAAAGGTGTCGTTGCTAAGAAATAGTAACTTTTAAGCACAACCGCAAACCGATCAACGAAATCCGTGACTTTTTATAAATTTCTAATTTTAGCCATTTGTTGTCCAACTTTCACAACTTTCGGACTATTGAGGCGACAGAAGATTTCAATTCAGAGATGAGTTTTTGCACACTTTTTAATGATTGGAGTTCACAACTTCTCCGCACTACCGCAGAAAGATCTTAGATACTTCGATTTTTTCGAGTCGCCCTAATATATATACATATATATATAAATTTCATTACTATTTCTTATTTAATTTTGTTTTCAGGTTTTGTCTGCATAGCTTTGCTCAAAGAGATTATACCTTTACTGTATTGGAGTAATCGCGAAGTGCCTTATGGAATACTAGATGCCTATTGGTTTTTTCGCCTTTTCCCCTTGTATAGTATCTCCATGGGAGCTCAGATAAATTTCCAAATTGCCTCCAACAATGCTGCTTGCGACATATTTACTTCAAAAGATCTTGCTCGGTGTGAATCGGCTTCCTCAAGTTCATCGCCGACTCTGTTTCGTTGCTGCAAGGGTAAATATTATTTTTCTAAGGTGTTTCTTTGTGAATATAAACTGGGTCGAATATACCTAATACTTATATTGCATTGATAGATTTATGAATATACATTTTTGTATGCGTAAAAGAAAAGAGAAAATAGTGTCCTTTACTTTCAGTGTGCTCGAAATATAAATGTTTTAAAATAAAATGCATACAATAAACTCTAATCTATCCGGCTCGTGACAATCCGGCCTCTGTACCGTCCGAATTAATATAGTTCTGTAATAAAATGAGGAATAATTTATTTTGTCAAAGCAATGAACTTCTCCAGGAACTAAAAATTGTCACCTTTGAGTCTTTCATTTTAGGCCTATCTTTTCACATTAGTGCAATCATTTATCAATGAACAAGAAAATAAGCTTAAACAATTTTTCAATGTACTATGACTAAGTTTTACGCTAATGTTTTGTTTAATTTGAAAGTAAATGCATTCTTACTATACAGTGTGCATGAATTTATGTTGCCTGAAAATAACCCATTAATGCCCAAGTGACGTTTTTTCAATAATGGTTCCTGAAATCGTTTTCTAATGTGGAACAATAGTTATTTTGACTACTGTGATCTTTCCTTGAGGAAGGAATTGGAAACTGATGACGAGACATGATAAATGCCTTCATAATTACAGAAATTAGTTTAACATAAACTCGTCTATGTGATAATAAAATTATTCTTTTAAAAATTATGAACATTTCTAATATCAAAAAATATATTTAGAATATATATATATAAATATATATGGAATATATATTTTTAATATAAAATATATATTCCAGATATGCCACGCATAAATTACATAAAAGTTTGTGCTGAATTCTACCGTTCTTATTGTAAGATAAAATGGGAAATACTGGATCACTCATGTAAAGTTAGTTGCAGCAAATTTGACTTCTTGTAAACTATCAAATATTTTCTAGAATCGTTTGAATTTTACATACTTTGGAGCTCAATTAATTCTAAAAACGCAATTGGTGCTTAAATTTCTTCGGAAAATGAGTTAGTGTAAATGTCATTCGGTCTAAAAAATTTATATATTTTCAGATACCGCCGATTTACTTTCATCAACTGCATTTACGTAGATAATAATATTGGCCCTGTTTTATTCTTCATTTAGATATTTGCAAGGATGTTAGATGCCATGAAACCATGAATCACTTCTCAATGAAAAATTATGAATCATATTTCAGCAATGGACCTGAGGCGCTTTTTCTTGGCTTGGAAGGCATCATTTGTTTCGCTATCTTGTTCCTTTTAGAGACCAGAACTGCAACTATATTTCTATCCAAAATAAATCTCCTTTTGCAAAGCATGTGGGGCAAGATAATCCGGAATGTTCTTCGAAAAGGAAACCAGGTTCTAAGGAATGAGAACATAATCGATGATCCTCAAGTTCTACAGGAGGAAGAAAGGATTCGAAACTTGACTGCAACACAACAAGGATCAGGCGGTGAAGCTCTAGTTGTCTTCGGATTGACAAAAAAGTATGGAAATTTCTCTGCTGTCAACCGTTTGACATTTGGCGTTAACAGAGAGGAATATTTTGGAGTTCTTGGAGTCAAAGGAGCTGGAAAAACGAGCACATTCAGAATGCTAACATGTGATGACCTGCCGTCTGAGGGAAATGCTTTCATTCAAAGCTACTCTTTGATCGGAGATTTCAGAAAGGTAGGAAATGATAAATTACGTGTGATGATTCTAAAACCTACTAAAACAGTCAACTTTTTGGTACACATAAATAAGCACAACATTATTCATACAAGTTTAACAAGTATGCAAATTTACTTATTTGCACTCGAAAGTGTATGATCAATCGTGAAAGGTTTCACTTCGTAATTTTTATCCTGTTCTGAAATTTCCGCAACCAAATACAACGTAACGCTATGCATGCAGTTGGTCATGTCAATTAGTCGAAATAGTTACGTAAATCACAATCCAAAATACATTTTTATTGCATTCTATGACTATTCTACGGGAATGGATCCAAAAAAATTTACAAGGGTTAATATCAAATTATTTATTAACAATAGACAGCAAATAGAAAAAGTAATTAAGAGGCATATTTGCCGATCACTTTTCCACACAATCATCAAATCTATTTAGGCATTTATCTTAACGCAGAACCAACTTGTTTAACGCGACTGGTTAGAAATCACGTCCTGCCCATAGAGCCAGTTCGCGGCACCTGTTTTCACATCACAGTCTGAAGAGAGCCTTGTTCCAGATAATTGTTCTTTCAATTTCGGAAAAAGGAAATAGTCACTTCGTGCCAAATCTGGGCTGTAGGGGGGTTGGCTCCAGATTTCCCACTTCAAATTTTGAAGCAATTTCAGGCTTTTGAGGACAGTATGGGCCGGTCATTGCCATGCAGAGGGATGTCACCATAACTGAACATGCCAGGGTGTTTGCATCAGATGGCTTGATGTAATCTTGTCGAAATGGCACAAGCGAGACAACTTTTCTGTACGTCTTTTCATTTCAATCGCTCTGACGCAACTACGAACTTACACAACCTACCCGCACAACACTGCAGGACTAATAGCATCATCGCTCTCTACGATGGGGAAAAATATTCCCTCAATAATAATTAATTTTCAAATACTGCTGCTTGTAACTTTTTTGTTTATCCATTCTCGTATTATGACTGTTTTCGAAACAAACGAACAAAGGAAACGCAATTCCCTACTTTTCAAATTCAGTTTAATTTATTTTACGCAACTATTAATGAATGATAAAAGTATGATCTTTTATTTCAGAAAATATCAAAGAAAAACTATAAAACTATTTGGTTTGACCTGAAAGAAAGCTATTCGGAGGCAAAATGAATAAACAAAAACATAATTACCTGGAAACATTTCTTGAAACAGATGCAGCGCTCTTTCAATTACCTCTCAATATAAGAACCACCGGAATTGAAGTACATGTCCAACATTGTTACCAATTTCTTTATACCGGTGTCGAAGAAATCCGCCGCATGAGAGACAAGCCAGTGTCTTCTCATCGACTACCTACCCAGGGGCTCAACGTTTTACTCTGACTGTTACTGTACGACACTGTAGAACTTGTGACGGGCCATTCAGAACAGAAAGCGTATGATACGTCATGCTGGCATTGTGGTGCTCCACGACAACATTCGCCCTCATTCGGTGCTGCGCTCACAACAACTGCCGCAACGGTTCCACTTAGAGGTGTTTGACCATCCCGCCTATATTCCCGATCTTGCTCCCAGCGACTACCATTTTTCCAACACCTTGAGAAGGTTCCTGTCTAACGACGTGCAAACAGGTGTCACACGTTGGCTCCGCTCTCAGGCGACGGATTTCTTCGACACGGTTTTCAGAAATTGGTCTCACAGTATGAGACACTTGCTTCAATTCCGATGGCTCTTATGTTGAGAGGTAGTTGTAAGAGTACGGTATCTGTTTCAATGAATGTTTCTAGGTAATTATGTTTTGAGTCTTTTTACGATCTCCGGGAAACTTATTTCTGGACAAACCAAATAATAAGGAAGCATTTTAGAATCATTTAACTGCTTCCCAAAAGATTTCTGACTATCCGTATGTTTGGCTAATCGAGGCTCTGTGTTTTGATTTTCTACGGATAATTATTATTATTTCCTTCGCAGTTTCGCTCCCACATCGGTTACTGTCCAGAGGTTGATTCTCTCGTGGATGATTTGACGGGAAGAGAGATGCTCATGCTTTTTGGGCAGTTAAGAGGTTTGCGTGGTTATGACTTACAGAACAAAGTTAACGAATTGATTCAAAGCATGGGACTGACAAATTGTGCTGATGAACTCACGCAATTTTACAGGTACGTTAATTAGAATACTTTTCCGTCTTAAGATTTATTCTTTAATATTTCTTGAATTCTAGACACTCTACAGGGGGATTCAAAATTTCGCATGCAAACTGTTAGGAGAGATAAAAGCCATGAAAACATACCAGAACTAGAAGGAAATATTTAAACGGAAAAGCCACCCGATTGAAATAGAACAGACGTTCCCAACATTTCTTATGCGTGCCCCTGGGGTACAAGGCAGTCCCGCTAGCGGTAAGCGAAAGTAGAGTAGGTAACGGTGGAAAACGCAAAAGATAAGGAATAAAAAATGAAAAAATAATCAGAATTGTTCTCTAAGTTTGTGTGAAAAGTGAAAATCATTAAAACCTTAATCGCGCTAGATAGCAATAAAAGAAAAGTACCAAGAATTCAATGGCAAAGCAACTAAATATTTAATAATTTTCACACTCACAGAACTTGTGGAAAGCAGATACTCGTATTATGCGCGTATTTACCCTTTAACTGCGGGTGTGGTGTATAAACTAAATATATAAGAAAGTACCAGCGGGGTTATTTCTTGCATTCCAGAACACTCTTCAGTTGGATTCAAAATTCAGCGAGTAAACTTTTAGAAGAGATGAAAAAAAGCATAAAAATATGACTGAACTGCACAGAAATGCACAACCGGAAGCACTACCCGGGTGGCTAAAAGCAGAGGTCCCCAACCTAGGATATGCGTACCTCTGGGGAAAGGCGCCAGTGATAATCTGAACATACTTTTCTGAAACTTAGCTCCATGAAACAAGCCGATGGATTGTATTGAAATTTCTTTCCATTTGAAGTGTTGATAATAATTGAGTAATTGTTAGCTTTCATCATAAGACAATGCGAACTTCTTTCAATGCTGCTTTCATGTGCCAGGACTTAGCACTTATAATATTATAAAAATGGAATCAAATGTACAATCTTTCCTTCTATATGTACCTTTAAGTGTACCTTTTCAATGATATCAATTAATTTAACACAACTTTAATTCTCTAATTCTAATGAATTCTTAAAAATATTTTTGGCATAATTTAGAAAAATACTTTTCATTGTTGCAACGCAATTCAAACCGTTTTCTTTGTTTAATCAAATATTTGTTTGCATGCTTCTCTCCCACTGTTGAAAGCTAAAGTAATATCATAAAGTGTAGTGATATGTTTTAATCAGCATATTTTCACCCAGCTAACATGCTGCTAGATGTGAAATGTGCCACGACATTTTAAAGTTTAAAATCAAATGCATATTTTGCAAGAAGAATAAGAGCGTGAAGTTGATGCCGACAACGGACAATTGTATACTACATGACACAGGCAGTTACTCGAATCCATTAGGGACATTCATGAAGACAATGAACAGAATAGGTGCAATGCTATTGAAAGAAGATGGGTTAAATGTCTATCCAAATTTTAAATTTAAAATTTCTTTGTTAAGTGAACCATGAATGAAAATTTATACAAAAGAGATTCAGTTGAAATTATATTCCCGGCGAACAAGCTGGTCGCCGAAGGCTGCTAGTCAATAATAAATCCTACATATGTTATTAAATTAATTACAGCTCTTTATTATTAATGCTAAAGGCTACCTAAGCCCTTAGCATTATTAATAAAATCTTCTTTGCGCGAAGGAGCAATAAAAACATTAATTGGGGTGTTCGTTTAGCGGAACTCTGCAGTTCGAAATGCGTGTTGATTGCTTTCCCAAATGTGAAGATAAACACTGGCGGTCTGAAGACTGGATTCGGTTGGTGACGTACTGCGCTTGTGCGAGTGATGCCCGAGAAATGCATGTGATTTCTCTCCCAAATATGAAGGTGAACATTGGCGGTCAAAAGACCATATGTGGTTGGTGACACACTGAGTGTGTGTGCGAGATAATTCTGGGATTGTTCCAAGAACTGGTTAATGTCTAATCAATTAAAAATAGGAAATTACAACACAATAACTGATAAAGGCAACAAACTCTAGAACTGAAATTCGTTTTGCGGTCTTCACACCAAAATTTTAGATATACAGTGAAACTTCGATTAACCGTCAGTTTCTTTTATCCGTCTTCGCCTACAGAACAAAAATTAACGTATTAAATGTATAGTTTTACCATGCATTTCTGTACATTACTACTATAGTATTGAAGTTAATTTCGTCCCATGACAGCAGTGAAATCACGTTACTATACATAACGTATTAAGAGATTTCTGTTATCCGTCACAGTCTTGGTCCCGATGGTGACGCTTAATCAAAATTCTTCTATATATCAATGTTTGGACCAATCGATCAGAGAGAAGAGGTACGATATATCCTCTCAATTTTCTTCACTCCCACTACGAAGTTTAACACAAAAGGCGGAATTTTGCGTAAGTAAGTATACGAGAAAGTTCACAGAACATATCCACGTAGATTAGTGTTCGATTTAATTTTTTATCGATGCAACCTAAGTTAAATATGAAATTTTATAATGTATTTTTGATGTTCCAAACATAATGTTGCATCTTATTTTCATCAATGTTTAATTTTCTGGCTGCTAAAAGTGGTTTGCTTCCTGCAGTGGTGGAAACAAGAGAAAGCTTTCTGTGGCCATTGCCCTCGTCGGATCCCCACCTGTGATTCTGCTGGACGAGCCCACTGCAAGGGTGGGCCCTGAATCCCGTAGACAGATATGGAGAGTTCTGACTAGAGTTCGGAAAAGAACAGGGGCCTCCATTCTACTTGCAACTCAAAGGTGAACGCTGTTTTTAATATTTACTTAGCTTTTTCTCTCTCATAAATATGTAAGATAAGTGAACTTACAGTGTGTATACAAATGAAAAGACATATTTCAAACATTAAGAAAAAAAACTAAAAATGTTGGAACTACGGGGTTTTTTTTTAAAAATTTGAGAGCATCACAAAAAGTTTTTTTTCAGATAAGGTAATGCAGCGTTACGCCGTTCTAAATTTGCTACAGCAAGAAAATTCCGTACGCAATGGATAACGATCAGCAGAAGCCGATGCTTGTTTTCTGGTTTCTTTTTTTCAGTTGTTCTTGAGTATCACGAAAACTCTTCAGTTTTCACACTCCATGTGAATTAACAAATTAAACAGCGTAAAATTCCCTATAAATGCACGCTTTTATTTTTCTCCCAGTTTAATATTTTCTCAGATAACGGCTCTAAACAGATGTGTGATATCCAGTAATTTAGAACCCCCTAGACCACCGAAATGGCATGCTAGCTAACTGGGAAAACACTTTGTGAGACGCGCTGTCATTTAAAAAAAATATTCGTAGTTCCAACATTTTTAGTTTTTTTTTTTTAATTAATTTTTGAAATGTGTCACTTCATTTGTGTACACCCTGTATTTGCAGAATCAGAAGTCAGCTGAAAAAGTGTGCGTAGTTTTTATATATATGGTAGCTTACACAAAGAATTACCATTGGTGATCAAAAAGGGAAGAAAATACCTTTTCTTGTAATAATTTAAAAATGGGAGAAAGTACATTCCTTTTTCCTCACTTATAATTAATTCCCTTTTATAGTAACTATATAGAAAATTCATCGAATAGTAATCTAAAGGTTATGACAAATACAATTTATTTTAAATTGCAGCGCCGAGGAAAGCAAAGCCCTCTGCAACCGTCTGGCCATCCTTGTGAACGGACGTTTCTGTCGCCTCGGCTCTGTTGAACAGCTCAAATCCAAAAATGGTCAAGGATATTCACTGACCATTAAAATAAGCAAGGAAAACCAGAATAATGCTGAAACGGTGTATGCCTTAAAACGCCACATGGAGAACAGTTTGAAGAATGCGACTTTGACAGACGACTATCAGGTAAGAGACAAAAAGAGACAATATCGCATATTGCACTCCATTTCAAAAAAAAAGACTCTTTAATCTGCAGTGTGTTGAAAAATTATCAGGGTTCCCTTATCTCATAACTTTTGATTAAAGTATATGATGATAAATATTATACATTAGTAAAGTACAACTCAGAAACTTTAATAACTGAAACAAAATTAAATAAATTTCACATTTCAGCTTCTTGTGTCATGTATCACATTGAGACGGAACTCAATTTCCTGCTAAGTGTTGATGGATTACATGTCAAAAATACTCCCATTCGGAACTGTTACTGAGAAATCTTTTGAACTGTAGTTCATGTAATAATATTTAATGCCATATTCTTTAATCAAATGTTGTGAAGTAAGAAAACCTTGACGGTAATTTATGGATGCCCTGTATTAGACAATGCGTTATACCAACTATCATTTCAGAACTAAAACTGAGATATGTTTAAATGCTTTTCGGTATCTAAATGCTTTCAATTTCTGTCACTTTTCAGGGTAAGCTTCAGTACCATGTGGTGAATCCATCCATCACCATTGGCCATCTCTTCCAATTCTTATCTGATGCGAAGGCACAGTTTGAACTTGAAGACTATTCAATTGCTGCCATCTCCCAAGAACAAATATTTCATGCTTGTTCTCGTGCATAAACATTCTTCAATGGACAAATATGCTATTGAAGAACTTTCTTTTCACAAGAGATAAAGATGTTTTAATTATTTTTTGCATTAAATTATATTGAGTTATTTGGGAAAAAAGTTATTAATAATAGCTGCTTAATAGAATATTCATTCATTTTTTGCAGATATAGTGCAATTAAATCTTGATATAGTAATATTACAGATTTATTACTTTTGTATTTAGCTTCTGGATCATGCTAAGAATTTTTTCCAAATAGCTACATGACTATCTACTGATTATTCCTTTCTTGTAGACTGATTGATTATTCACGCGAAGAAAACAGTTAAATGAATAGTTTCTTAAAACGAAAAACATTTTTTTTATAATGATATGTAAATATTTTATCGAGCCACAAAATTATTTTTGCTCACTTTTTTTAAATCGCATTAAAAAAATGTAAATTTGTACGTTTTAGTTGTTCATTTTTTAAAAGCTGCATTCAACCCATTTTAAGAGATGAGTGTTTTTTTCTTACTTACAATGATTCAGAGAATAACTTCTGAAATTTTTTAAATGCTCAACCTAATAAGTAATGTTAGATCATTTATTATTCACAAAATTCTTTCAAAAGTCACAGTGACTGTAATAATCTCAGAATGTTTTAGCTAAACTATTTACAAATAAGGATCATCCATATCCAGCAAAATTAATTCATCTCTTGGGTTTAAAAAACGGATACTATATCGAAGTAATTGACAGTATTATTTTAAATTCCACATGTGAATCATTCTGTGAAATTTATGAGATATCTTTCTTATAAATGAATGACACTTGAATGTCTTCTATTTTATAAATTATTTTATCAGTAGCAAAAAAGAGGGGAGGTGAAAAATCAAACCTCTCTATAAAAAAAAAGAAGACAATGCTACTCTTTTAAAAATAAACACTTCACAAAATATTTTGAGCGGCTTCTGGTCTTTTAACACTTCTAAGCCAACTGTTTCCTTACTTTTGAAAAATAAAATAAACAAGGTTGTATGAAATATCTTGAGTAGCTTTTAACTTTTAAAACTTCAAAATCAAATGGTTCTGCATTTTTCCAAAAACGCATCCATTTTTCAATTCCCTTCCAGGCTAAAGAATTTTTTTTTTTTAAATTATGATAGGAAGAGCAGTTTTAATTAAACAAGATAATTATTACTAAATGTCACAAGTATTAAAATTCCAAAATGCAAATTTGCAATGAATAAATGAATTTTCTTTTTTATTCTAATGAATGGTGATTGACATAATTCCTGTGAAGTCCAAATTTATGAAAAATCATGATAATTCATAAGCAATTCATTTGATTTTTATGTCTTCCGGATGAATCATTAGTTTATTACAAAACAGACAACAACCAATAAATATTTAAAGACTGAAAGATCATTATGATGTACTACTTACAATCAGCATGGGCTTCTTTTTCCATAACTGCATTTCACTTTAGTTTTTAGATTATCTTTCAAATTAAAGTAATAATTTTGTACATTTTACTGACATGATGTTTTTTCGTAAATGGCTTATAATTCATCACAGATTTTCCATTTTGAAATCGCGGAAGATACAGGTATTTTAAGCAGTTGTGGGAAGATGAAAAGTTACCCAAAATGAAAACAAGAGACTGAATTTATTCAAAATCAACAACTTTATTAACAAAAATAAAGCATCTAAAATTTCATTTGGTCCAGTAAGCATTGAACAAGTTTAAAATTAAAAAAATAACAGAAGTATAAAATTCTAATAGATAGTAACTAAGGCAAAATCACCATTATTAAGGTAAAAAGGCAGAAGACAATTATAACATTGCAGTACAAAATTAAAAGAAAGTAAAAAAATTGATATGCATAATTTCTCAAAATAAGACTATGTAATTTTTTCACATATATATAGGGTTACCATAATTTTTTTTCCGTTGAAATCCGGACATGTCAGGGAGGAGAGGGTGTTAAAGTATAGTTTCAAATTCTAAATCTGCTAACCAACAACCCTTTTTCATAACAATAATACATAGTTCAGACATGACACAGGCTTGGAACAAAAAAAGCTGAACTTCATAAATCCGGTATTGTGTCAAACATAAACACCGAGAAGTAAAATAAGTATTATTAATTGAACAATAAATGAATAAATTTAAACAAAAAGTGCTTGAGATATTAAAAATATTGTAGAATTATTATTTAAAAGAAAATTAATGGATGGAAAATGAATTTGCAAAAAGTTTTGTTAATATAAAAACTGGTAAAAATTATCTCACTAAAAATATGACAATGTAAAAACTTTTTTTGATTATACATAATTATTAAAACTTTTGTTTTTCATTTTTGAACTAACAGTTCAAGCTATCTTTTATGCTTCAGTCTGCTATTTTCCTCCATTTTCTAAATTTTACTTTCTTTCTTTATTTTTTTCTCATTGCTATTTTTTACTATCAAGTTCCTATTAGTATCAATAGCATCAGATAAAAAATCTTTTTTCTAAAATATTCAACAGCAGACTGCTCTTTGCTGATCATTTTGTATTAAACACTCTAAATTGAAGAATATGTTTCAATATACATTCTTCCTGATCTTTTATCAATCTGACATTTTAAATGTGCACACGACGGGCACTTTTTGTTTTCGTGTTTTTCACGTCTTTTGTGTGCGTACCCCCCCCCCCCCCAACAAATCAAAAATTTTAATGCAGATTTACTTTGATCCCAAGAATGACAAAATTCGATGCCGAAAACGCTGAAATCCGCATTTTCGCACAAACGTGCCATGTCTGTGTTGATAGACAAACGGTAGGGAACGAAAACTAACAAAAATGAAATCGAAATAACTAACAAAAACGAAGAAAAGAATGTTAAAAAGAACGCGAAAATAAATTGGCTTCAGCGATCTTTTTTTCTCACGAAATTCGGATCGGAAGAAATTCGTGGATGAAATGAAAGATGATTGGACGAAACGAGAAAGAAAAGAATACAACCTTTTCAATACAACCCTTTCCTCCCAATGCTAAACTTTGACCCCAAAGAACGCAAAACGCTGATACATAACTCGGACGAAACATAACTTTCGGCAGGATTACGCAATATATTTTCAAAACTCTTTCGCCTTAGAGCAATAAGCAAAATTTTCACATGGCGCCACCCCCCCCCCCAACACATTAACAAAAATTTTAATGCAGATTTGCATCGATCCCAAGAATGATTAAATTCGATGCCGAAAAAGCGGAAATCCGCGTTTCCGCGGAAATGTGTCATGTCTGATAGTTTGA
Source organism: Araneus ventricosus (assembly GCA_013235015.1). NCBI lineage: Eukaryota > Metazoa > Arthropoda > Arachnida > Araneae > Araneidae > Araneus > Araneus ventricosus. The sequence goes on along the minus strand of BGPR01000810.1, from coordinate 28,595 downwards.
GGAAATAAAAAAAAGAGATAATTTTTATTAACATTTGGTAATTCGAAATTATAATAATGTAATAAAGAATTAGAATAAAACTGCCAAAACTTTTAATCTTCAGTTTGAACTTGGGTCTGCATAAAAATGCTCATCCACTTTCTTATCAACAATGGGTGTAAACAATGAATTTTCTTCCACTGGTAGAATGATACCAGCTTTTTGAATATGCCAAATTCATTCCGTCCGCATTCACTGGTATAAATTCAGATGAGAGTTTAAATCTGGATGCATGGTAACCCTACATATATAAAAAATCTTATGAAAATAAATCACCATGGGATCAATTTCCCATCATAATTGAACATAAGGCCACAATGCTTGTCATTGGCCTGCAGGATGGTATTCATCATCCCACTAACACTGGTTTGGGGTGTGATCAGGCCACTCTTGCCTCCCATATCAGTTTGCACCCAACCAGGATGAAGAACGAAGCATAAAATCCCGTGAGGTTTCAGGTCGGCGGACAGAGATTTCGTCACCATATTTAGAGCAGCCTGATTGGAGGAAAAGAAAGATAAAAAGATATTTAAGATAAAAAATTGGAAATCTTAGTTGTTAATTAGTATCGGAAACAAATCAGCACAACAAACACAAAAAAGCAGCAGTGTTCACCCTTTAACTTTCTTGTATACAGATAACAAATATGGCACATTTCATAATTCACAATCTAATTTTAAAAAAATCCGAGTATGTAATTTGGAGGTCTTCCTTTAGACTGAATGGGACCAAAACTTGATGCAAATGTACAATCTTGGTAAAAAAAACAACATGCCCAGTTTATTTGGTTATGACATTCATATCCAATGAATACACAGTTCCACTCACACTGGTCGGAGGTGCCATCGAACCACTTTTTCCCCCCATAAGTCGATTGAAGTATAACTGAAACATTTTTAGTTTATTATAAATTTTCTATATGACCTCCTCAAGTCATAGAACATCACCCTGAAACCACTATACCAGTAACCATTATGGTTGCTGAACGGTTGAATGGGTATGAAAACTTCACTTTTATTAACGATCGCAAAAAAAGAAAAAGAAAATCGCAGATAGGCTATGCCAAGTGCTGAGAATACACAGATGAAAAGAATATATTTCTTACATAATGAAAAGAAAAATATGCAAACAAACACTATAAACACAGAAGTATATGAACTCTGAATGGTATTTACATTGAAAAAGAGCAATAATTTTTTTAAAAAATAAAGATAAATCACAATTTCAAAAACAAAGAATATAGTAAGAAGGAACTTAATATTAATAAATTTATATTGTACAATTAATGTTTAGTATAAAGAAGAGAGAAACAAAAAGGCAAAAAACAAAATAATAATTGATCACATATAAAATGCACAAAAATAACATGTATACTTGAAGGGAAAAATAACCTCAGGCAAAACTTCACATTTCTGCCATTCAATGATAAAAACAAAATAGTAACAGTAAAAGATGTTCAGTTCTTAGTCATATGTCTTAAGTCCGGGTCCTCAAGCCATACAGACAATGTCTACATGATGGTTTAGATATTGCCAAGCTCGTTTCAGCATGTCTGGTGTTATAAGTTCAGAGCATTACATATGTGTTTTTAGGCCATCTAAGTTAAGTGGTAGAGGTGGAACATACACACTGTCTTTCAAAAGTTTAGTTTAGTTATATTAACATTCCATTTTGAAACAAAAAGGATATTTTGGGACTGACCTCATAATTTTGAACCACAGTCAGATGATGAGGATGCCACCTGAGCTGGCAACCCTTCTCCAAACTTCCGCACCACATCAGCGGGAGGGCGTTTTGCCCCTACATATGATTTAACATGCAACAAGCCCCATTGAAGTTTCGAACCTAGAACCCTATGATACTCAAGTCGAGACCTTAACAATAGCCACCACGGCCCCTCATCTTACAAAAAGCCCCATAAGAAAAATGCATATTGGATTAAAATTACAAAGTCTGTTTTGGCTTACTGCAGGATTCAAAATGCTTTTTCTTGCTAAGATGTCATTTTTAATTGTAGCACTAGTAGCGCCACCACAACTTTGATAGTGCTGCCAGCCAACGGGAATTTGAAAAAGTTCGAGTTTTCCTGCATTTTAAAATACAGTACATCATTTTGAATAACACTCTTTATGAAAAATAATTAATAAAATTTTAAATAATTAGGAAATTATATTTTTACATTGCTTTGTTACTTTTTTGGCGGTGGTATGAATTATGGAAAAGAACACAAGTTTTATTATAATCTTATTCTTTAAATACATGCTTATAGATTTTTAGTTAATGAGAAAGTGAACAAAGAAACATCTCAGCAGGTTATTTTCAATTTTCAAAAATGCATTCGCTGCAAACTAGAAACTTAATTAAACTCATAACAAAATCAGTATTTCAGGTGAACAAGAGGGTTGCCATAGATGGCTAAGTTTCAATAAAATCCATGAACACCATGGACTCGACAGAGAGAACAGCGAAATAAATGTTTTCACTGCTTTTAGGGTAAAAAGAATGAAATTAATGTACAACAAAATGTTCTTTAAAATAAAAATAAAAATTAATGAATTATTTATGAAGCATTTTTTGAAGTAAATTTGTATGGTATAAGACGAATTTTGTAAGCAGATGAAGTATTTCACATTCAGTTTAGAAATTTTATAAATAAATTATGTCTGGAAAACAAAAAACTTTTTTTTATCTCCAGCCGAAACCTTTTTCAGACTGAGGTCAATTCCACGCGAAGCTCGACTTAGAAACCATTTTTAAATTTTCAATTAATTTAATGTTTTTTCATTTTAACTAATGGAAAACATATCAAACCTCTTGAAAATAAGAAGATAAACATTGTATATGCAAAAGTAATTTTTTTTACTGTTAATTTCCTTTTACTACTCTCTTTGAAATAAAATATCAACTATGATTATCCAAACTTTTATATCTACTAAAGCATTCAAAGAATTAAATAAATATTTTTATATTGTTTTAAAGATTGACTTGCTCCTTTCTAAAAAACACAAAAATTACCATTATAACTGATATAATTTCTTGTTACAAGGATATTATTTTTATGTTAATGTCTTGTCATGCCTGTCACAAAAAACATGTTCTTTTCTAGTTTAAAAAATATATACACCTGATGAAAAATGAAACTAAAATCAGAAAATTAACTCAACTGTAAAAAGTTGTTATGTCTGTCACAATCTATTTTCTTTAATTCATTTTTATTTTATTTATTTTTCTCATTATTGATGGCAATAACTTTTTGTGCAACATTACTTCTTATGTTGTGATCTCTGATTATAACCACCACGATAGGTATGCAGTAATTGGTATTTACAGAGATTGGCAAAAAAGCAAAAAGACTGAAATCATACACGAGCAAAAAATTTGTACCATTATTTATACATGAAGGATGTTTTAAGAAGTAAAACCTCAGAACATGCAACATGATGAAAATATTGCACTATAATAATTAATAACTTAATTATTTAGAATTAAGTACTTATAAGAAAAAGAATATTTAACTATTATTAACTATTACCAGAATTTTCTTTCAAAAATGGAAGATAGAAAGGTTTCTTTTCTTTGTGCAAAAGCGGAAGTTTCGGAAGAAAAAGCAAATTTTTGCGATGGGAAAGGAATTTTTTTTTTTTAAAGCGAAATTTCTCCAAAATAACAAAAAAAAAAGGAAATCCACCAAAAAGCGGAAGAATCTCATCCCTGTATTTAATAAATTAATTCTAGAAACATTTTCAGAAAAACATCCAGAGTTAAAAGTGCAACAGATAGAATTTCAGTCGGATGGAACTTCACAGCACTTTAAACAAAAATACACAATTTTCTTGATGGCATTGAATGAGATATCCACAACCTGACTTTTCTCAGCCATATCTCATGGCAAAAGATGCATTGATGGTATAGGTGGGACCACAAAGGTCTTGTTCGAAAAGCTAATTGAGCCAGAAAGGCTGATCCAAGAACATTGCTTGAATTTGCACAAGAATAAATATCCTATATGAATCGGAAGAGCAAATAGAAGCTTTAAAAGCAAAACTGGATGAGATGTGGGTTACTAACAGTCAAGAAATATAAGGATTGCCAGGAACAAGAAAAGCACACTGCTTTCGCTCATATGCATTTGGTATTGAATTTTACAGTCTTGCATTTAACTGTGAAAAAGGTACTTTGTTTAATTTCAGATCTGGTGATTGTGTTGAAAATGTCAGGTTAAGTCTTAAAAGGCGAAAAAATAGAAAATCTGAAACTGCAGTGTGGGCAGTGGGTAATTGTACAGTACGATAATGAAGAATTCTACAGCCTAATAACAGAAATAACAAATGAGAAATACCAAATAAAATGCTTGGTGCCAACTAAAATAAAAGGAATGTTTAAATTTTAATCTGATGAGCATGCAGTTTGGTATAAAAGAGAAAAAATTGCATCACCTGCTGTAGCACATTGCTGAATCCTCGAGGATTTTATAAATTTTGAGAATTTTTATGAATAATATAATGCATTATGTATAAAAATTATCATTGTACATCATTAATGAAAAATAAAGTTAAAATTAAGAAAGGAATGTGCAAAGATGATTCAAATTTTTACATGTGTCATATCTGCCATGCTATTAACTATTTTTTTTTTATTTATTTATTTAAACTTCATAACTTTTTTAAAATTACAGATCAGATGAAAGTTCTGTTTGTTTAAGCTAAAATTTCTGAACTTCAAATGTGTCACAATGTAGAGAAATTGAATAATAATCAATGGTCACTCAAAATCATGTCTGTTTTTGCCATGTCTATCATATATTGATGACAATAAAAAAATATTACAATTATTAATTTTTGCAAAAATTCAAATTTAAATTTTGCGGAAGTAACCTTTTTAACATCAAATAGTATAAATGTTTCAAATGTTAAGGAATAAATTATTAAAAAGCTAGGAATATCAATAAAACTTAACTAAAATTCAAAATTTATTTATTTGTAAGTAAATTTAAATTTAAAGACTCAAAATAAAAAAATTGAGTTATTCGTTTTTACGTAAAAGTCGGATTGAAAACAGAAAAAAAAAAATTCAGTTAAAAATAATTAGAAACCAGAAATATCAAAGAAAATGAAATAAAATTGATTTATTTGCACGCAAACTTAAATTTAAAAGAATTCAAATAAATTTTAAAATTATTATCAGTTAAGTAAAATTCAGATTTTAAAAAAATCAGGGGGAAATTATAAAGCCTGGAATATCAGTGAAACTCAAAATAAAATGTGACAATTATTCGTTTTGAAGCAAAATTCAGATTTAAAAACAAAAATTATTAATAAAAAAATTGTATAAATGAATTTTAAGTCCTCTTGAGGGTCAACTGAAGGTCCTTGTGGGTAGGTTTGGATCTCTTATCAAAAGGGATGGTGTTCTCCTGGAATGCATTTTATAGTTCCTCCCGATATCATCAGTTTTGCTAATCATAATCCTTCTCTCACTTTTCACAGGATCACTGGGCAAGATTAAATTTATTTCTGTATTTCTCAGGAGTTAGGACTGGTGTACTTTAAATGGTGAAATGGATTAATTAACTTACAAGGTTAATTAAATGTTAACAGAAATTACAAATGTTTGTTTTTGTACTTTTGCCACATTTCTCCATGAAAGTCATTGGAGAAGCATATTTTTCTTGCAATATGTATACTAGTCAACTAGCGATGAAAAGTAAAATTGATGTTAAAAATGTCAAGAGGTCTTCTGTGCAAAAGTCCCCTTCTAACATCATACAGAAACTTTGATGCTTTACTACAACACAACTATGAATGGCAGAATTTCTGGCTTTATACCAAATTATACAACTACGTTCACCAAATCGACAATGCAAGAAAAGTAATTTCTGACGAGTCTGTAGAAGTCCGAGTACTTTTAAAATCAAATGGTTCAAATATGAATGAGATGCTTTAGAACTGAACATGAGCAATGGAAAAGCCAGTTCAGTCACTTGGAGGATAATAGATGAATAAAAAATTTGATATGTCAAAAAAAATAATAAAATAAAAAAACAATTTCAAGAATGCATATTAAAATAAAAGCTTCCATTGTTGAAAGTGTAGAGGTACAATGGTGAAGTCTTCACATACATCTTTAACTGTTGGAAAAGTGATTTAAAATTAAGTTCTTAGATGCGATTTTAGGTTAGTCAATCCATGACCAAAATTTAGGAGACATAGCATGTAGTTTACCAGTGAAGAGTTGCAGGTAGAAAGAGAGAGACAGTAACTTTATATACAGTAGAAAAGGGGATTCTCCTCATTCCAAAAACAGGAACTAATAAAAATGGCCTATGGAAGCCCATGATGCTGTTTGCATTGCCAGATCGATGCGAGATAGTTATTGTGATCAGATGTTGAGTAACAAGGGGGGGAGGGGGAATATGGCAATTGACTCAGAATATAAAGTGAATGAGTTTTTAGCTTTGAATTTAAGTAGCAAGATAAAGAATTCATTTTAAAAAAGGAGAAAAATCTAATTTATTACATACATATAAAATAATTTGCACAACGGTTAAGTCAACCCACTCAAATTAATTTGAAAAATAAAACAAAGTTAAGTGAATCTCAAATATCGGTAAATATAAAAAATCAGTAGCCGAAAATATAAATCAATAAAGAAAATAAAGTTTTGTGGGCCACCAGCTGCAGCAGATGGCGCTGCCATCGTGTGTGAGGTCAGAGGAGGAAGCGGTCGAGAACAGAGAGAAGACGACGAGGCGGGATGAAAGACGTTGGTTTGGTTCCTCAAGACCGAAAAACGAGATGAAACGACGCGACGATTTGAAAGACGATATACGATGCTAATGAGTGCCATCCTTATCATAAGACGAACTTAAACTGTTTAATTTGTAAATACCTTTAACTGTAAATAATGCTTCTTCAAAATGTAAACTTAATTCTGCATAATATAATAGTTAGTTCAAGTTGCTGTGTATTCATTTATGGAACACTAAGCCTACCTGATGACCGCCTACAGTTTAAATGGGTCGTTCCATGTCAAATCAACACAATTTTTGAACGACATTTACCTCACCATATCAGATTCATATGAAATTTGGCACAGATGTACTATTGATATATACTGGGAAAATGCCAAATTTCATCGAGAAATGTTGACTCCCTTTTGAATTACAACAATGTAAATTTTCAAAAACTTGCACCAAAACCGCAAATGGAAAACTTTTGAATTGCACTAGGAGCTCTCCTAATTGAAATGGAGAGCAGGGATAGGTGTCCTTTTACAGTATTTTTCATGATCTTTCCAGTGGTATACAACATACTACAGGTTAATAAACAAAAATATTTGTAGAAATTTAAATTAAAAATTTTCTTAAAGTTCATATTTTCAAATTAATTCCATGAATAGTTCGTATTGTTGTAAATCACATGGCAAAATATAAATTTGGGATGATTGGTTAATAGATAAAAAAATTTAAAACTGAAGCTTGTTTTTCATTAATTCCTTGTATTGAGCTCAATAATAAAAGGAAGCTAATATTTACACTACCACGAAAATAAATATGCATGCTAACCTGAAGAAAGAATACAGTAATGAGTCTAAAAAAATCAAATTGTACAGATCTGCACTTTGGCAGAATACTTATTAGCCCATACTTTAATAACTTACTTTAACTCTCTGAACCTGGCTAGATTTATAATTCCAGAACCTCAAAAATTGAAGTAAATTTTCGTACACGAAAAAAGAATGGAATCCTCTCTTTCTTTACAGAATTTCCAGAAGAACAGCACCCGAATTTGCGCAATTAATTGTCAACAAGGAAAGAAACTACTTTTCTCCCATAAAATGCACTCAGGCACCAAAAACCGCCTCTGTCGAATGGGGCGGTTTGAGATGGTATAGGGTTCATAGAGTTAAAGAAGCTTGCAAACATTTCAAAAACAAATTTCCTAGCATAAAAATAGGTTTATCTAAATTTGCTGAGTTCAGACCGAAACATTGCATTTTAACTGGTCAAAGTGGCACACTCTATGTGTATGCAAAACTCACCAAAATGCCAAATTGATGATAGAAAATGCTAAAATGAATGATGTAACAAATGGCATAAAAATTACAAGCACTGCCAAGCAAAAGTACTTTGTAACACATCAACAATTGATTGCAACATGGGGAACTGTTTTTACTGTCCAGGTGAAACTGAGATACGTACAATTTTGCAAGAATCCTTTGCTGAAAATTTGATTGAACAAGCTCAATTCTGCCTGAGGATTTCAGTTGGCCAAAGACAAGTTTCCTAAAGATCCTTTCTTTTCTAGAGATCTTAGAGAAATCTTCAGAAGAGTTTATTGATTTATTCTGCAGCAAGCTGTCCTCTTGGGTTCAGCATGACTTCATTTCCAAACAACAGGGAGCATTCTTTAACTACAGAAAAGAAAATCTTAAAGAATCAGAGTTTGCTGTCACCTGTGATTTTTCTGAAAATTATAGCATAGAAAGATGAAGCTAGAGCTATCATTGGACAAGCCAACATGTCAATATCCATTCTTTTGTAATATATTTCAAACAGGAAAACAAAGTTGAACATGTTAGTTACATAGTTGTTTTTGATTGCCTAAAGCACAACACAGTTGCTGTTTACACCTTTTAAAAAAAAAAAAAACTGATATCCTTACTGACATCCAAATTTCAAAAACTTCCACACAAGATTCTTTATTTTTCAGGTGGGTCTGCTGCCCAATACAAAAATAAGAAAAACTTTTTGAACTTTTGCTTTCATAAGGGAGATTTTAAAGTGAAAGGAGAGTGTTACTTTTTGGTCATAGCACATGGAAAAGGGTCTTCTGACGGAATAGGGAATTCAACGAAGAGACTAGCAGCTCGTGCTAGTTTATAAAAGTCATATGAAAATCAAATTCCAACCCCATGACAACTTTTGAGTGAGCTGTAGAAAGCATTAGCAGGGTAGACTCTGCCTACTCAACCCAAGACGTGCTGAATCAGAAATGTTCTTGAAAAGTCACTTTGATCAAGCATTGGCTATCCAAGGAACACAGCAATACCATATATTCGTTTCCAAAACAGTATTAGTGAAATACTTTACAGATGATTTGCAGGGTTGGGAAAAGGGAGTGACAAAATCTCCAAATAAACTTAAATTAGAAGGCAAATCAGGATACATCACTGCTGTCTATAAAGGAAACTGGTTGCTCGGCCATGTTTTGTAAAAAAATGAAGAACTTGATTAAGTAAAAATAACCGATTAAGTAAAAATAACCGATTAAGTAAAAATAACCTTTCTTCATTTACATGGACCATCTGCATCATTCTCATATCCAAGAAGAGCTGATGTTCTGTGACTGTCCATAGCAGAAGATCTGACAAAAGTGAATGTGACTCCCACAGGAAGAAGTTATGTTCTACTTGAAAGTGATGAATGCAAAACAAATGTGGCTTTTTCAAACTTCAAATGATAAACATAACCTACTACTTAAAGATTTGTTCTTTAGACTCATTACTGTACTCTTTCTTCAGATTAGTGTTCATATTTATTTTCACAGAAGTGTAAATATTAGCTTTCTTGTATTATTTAGCTGAATACTGGGAATTAATGTAAAACAAGCTTCAGTTTTAAATTTTTCTAATAATTAACCTATCATCATCCCAAATTTATATTTTGCCAGTGGTTTACAACAATACATACTATTCATGGAATTAATTTGAAAATTTTAAAATGTGTACTTTTGAAAATTAATAAATTTAAATTTTGACAAAAATGTTTGTATATTAACCTATTGTGTGTTATATACCACTGGAAAGAGCATAAAAAATGCTGTACAATGACACTTATCCCAGCTCTCCAGGTCAATTAGAAGAACTCCTAGAGCAATTCAAAAATTTTCCACTTGCGGTTTTTGGGAAAATTTCTGAAAATTTACATTGCTGTACTTTAAAAGGGAGTCAACATATCTCAATCAAATTTGGTATATTTCCAAGTCTATACCAATAGCACACCTGTGCCAAATTTCACGAAAATATGAGATGGTGAGGTTTATAAAGTGTGTTGAGTTGACCTGGAATGACCCAAATAACTAAAACCTTTCATAATTATAAATAGGGATGTAACGAATATTCGGCAGGCCAAATATATTTTTAGGATAATATTTTTTTTAAATACTCATTTAACAAAGCAAATTGCAAAATTACATTTCAGTATATTTATTATCAAAAAATCTCTTAACATTTACCCAATTTTAAGTCACATAGGAGTATTTATTAAAGTTATGTATAATTTATCATTGCAAAACCTAAACTTATTATACAAGAACAAAAGTTTTTCAGCATTATCAGGAGCGAGTCTGTTTTGTTTGGTTTCATGCATGTATAATATTAATTAGGATATTAACTAGGACATAGCGAATACTAAGTATGAGGCCTATTCAGCCCTTTCCCAAATATTCTGTCTGGCCAAATGCTAAACAGATAACTGGCAGAATAAATTTAGGATAAAATGTTTTTAAAAAAAATTTTTTTTAAATATATTTAATTAAAAATATTGCAGAATTACATTTCGATACATTTTTTATAAAAAAAATCTATTATTTATCCAATTTTAAGTTGCATAGTACATAAGTGTATTTAAGAATGTTGCATGCAACATAATATTCGCTACATCCCCAGTTGATATAATACATGAATGAAACCAAACAAATAGTTATAAATATATTATATAACAATAGAAAGACTCGCTCCAGAAAATGCTGAGAAACAAGGTAGGATGGAGTTTCCACTTAATTGGTGGAAAAAAATCTGAAAAAATTTCCAAGGTTTTCAAATTTAGCAAGAATATATCTTTCAGCACCTGCAAGCAATATATAGTGACATATATATATCATATACAGAAGTCTGTTTCATATGGTTTTATAGGTATTACCAGCTCCAGAAAACAAATAGTCACTATATATTGCTTGCAGGTGCTGAAAGATATTTTTTTGCTAAATTTGCAAACCTTGAAAAATTTTTCAGATTTTTTTCCACCAATTAAGTGGAAACTCCATCCTACCTATTAGAAGTTCTTTATCAAAATAGGAATTTACTTCTAGTAATTTGAATTTATCCATTCAATTTACATTTGATTGAATTTTTGCATGAATTTTATCATTGTCATGTTCTGTATTGACGATTCTTTTATTTCTTTGAAACAATCCCAAAATGAAGGGAGTTTCTCATTTCTTATTATTGGAATTAAGGTATTTAAAATATTGCAAAAATATATAAAAATATTAACATTCTTTCAAACATACAAATAATAAAAACTTAATTTTATTTAATCTTAAATATTTTTCATTTCAAATTTGAAAAATATTTCATTTACAATGAAAAGAGAAATGTTTTTAAAAATTTGATATTCAGCCTAAATTTTGGCCGAATACCAACTACTATTCATTACATCCCTAGTTACAAGCAATACAAAATAAATGTTACCTTGCTAGCTCTATAAGAATAACTTCCGCCACTCGTGTTATCATCGATTGAACCCATTTTTGATGTTATGTTAACAATTGAACCACGAGCACAGGACAAACCATCGTTTCCTGATTTTGAAGCAGCAGTCTTCAACAGAGGCAGGAGTTCCTGAAAATACAATAGGTTATTTTGATCCAGCGACAAAGAATAGACCATTGCATGTAGCTGTAACATATTTCCAAGAAAGAACACATTTAGTCGATTTCTAAAAACTTCCACCTTCCCACTTTTCTTAACAGCTACATTTAAAAAATCTATACTTATAAAAGGCAATGTTTGTGTGTGAGTGTGTGCAATGTCCAAATGAATATATCGCACTTACAGCCTTGAAATTTGGCACACAGGTAGTTTTAATGGTGACTCAATGCACCTCGAAGCCGGAATTTTAAAATTTAATCTAGAATTTTTTTTTTTATTTAATGTTTTGGTGTTGTTTTGATTGATTTTTTGCGCTAATTTCTAAATAGAATAGTTTTGAATAATTGTACGAAAAAAATAGACACACCATCGAAAAGAGCATACAATTTCCATTCTAATGACGTTAGTTTTTAATTTTTAACGTAATTTACTGAATTTTCAGAGTTTTTTAAAAAAGAGTCAGTTTGCCATCAAAGTTTTATTTTCGTTTTTAAATTTGCTGCATCCAACGTTCTAATCTATTATTTTCAACTTATAACTACAACGGTTCTGTCGGATTTAAAACAAGAATGGTTAGAATATTTTTTCCCGTTTTTTCTTAATTAATTTTTTCCTGGTCAGTTGAAAGAAATTTTTCCTCTAGCGAGGCTTCCTCCTGCGACACCTCTTTGAAACATTGAAGGCAATTTCATTGGCTGACAGAACAGAGTGACATCATAACCTTCAATTGAATGACTTCAATTATTATTTTCGGATTTGATTTTATATTTTGCTTCCTATAATAATCATTTTCATGTTGCAATTTTTTAATATTGTTTCGGATTAACGTACACTGTATTGCTTTTCTACAGTGGAAATGCCATTATCGCGAAGAAAAATAAGCAGGAAAATCAATAATGTGTATCTTTTGTTTTGTTTTCAGAACTTTTTCATGTCATTGTGGGCGGGTTTTTTTTTTTTTTTCATTTTGTTGAAGTCCTTATTCCACAGGCAACACCGTGAGCATACTGCTAGTAGTATATATTGAAAACGGAATATTTAATTGCTAAATGTTTCAGGTAATAACTAAACTGGAGAATAGGAGACTAGATTATCTTAATTTTCAACTAATATTCAAGTTATCAGAAATGACACAGGCTTCGAACAAATAAAGCTGAACTACATAAATAATGAAACGTGCCAAACATAAATACCAAGAAGTAAAATAAGTACGAGTAATCGAACAATAACATAAATAAATTTATACAGAAAGTGCTCACGATATTAAAAAAAAAGTATAGAATTATAATATAATAGAAAATTAAGAATGATAAAATGCGATGCCGAAAAAGCCGAAATCCGCGGAAATGTGTCATGTCTGAGTTATATAACTACAAATGCAATAACGTAAGTAATTATTAACTAAATCACATTAAATAAGAGAAATATTTGCATTATTGTTGTTGAAAATTCTGTTGTTGAAACATAAAATGAAAAACAGAAAAGCTGACAATTTGATCGAATGACCAGAGGAATAAATCATAACAAAATTGAAGAGATTTTTTTAAAATAAGAATATTAAATGTAATGATTAAGTTAACAGCATAAACAGAGCATCAGATTTGCACTTTCACAATATTGGTCAATACAGGAAAAACTGAAAATGATTATGTTTGCTCTTTAAGTTTCATATTCATTACAGAACTCAACATATGTTAAATAATACAGAGATATATATAAGTCCATTATTAATTACTTATTAAAACAGTATAAAAATGAACATGCAACAGATTGATACATATTTTAAGCAAATATGAAAAATACTTCCCACTTTCTAACCTTTAATACAAATTTATTTTTGAAGATTAAATTAATTTAAGATACAACTGCAGTAACAAACTTCAATTTTCAGTTTGAATGAAGAATTTTTTTTTCTTTTTTTTTAAAAAAGAAAGAATATTTTAGGTATTTCTAATGAAAGTTGTGGTTTCTGGAAAAAATCTCATCAGAAAGTTTCTCAAAGACTTGTAAAATATACTTTTTAATTCCTTCTTTTCCTCATTGGCAATAATTAAGAGTTAAAAAGAGATAAAATCTTTACTACACATTAACTGTATGATTTTACTGAAGACACATTTAAGTTATTCATCTGTTAAGCATAGGAAGGGCTTTTCCTTTCAATTCAGGGATTTCTAAGACATGTTAACTTGAGCAAAGGCTACTAGCAGTTTCTATGAACACTAGACTTCCACACACACCCCAAAAAAAATTGCTCTTTATTGCAGACTTTCAGGTTCATCGACTTTTTTTAAAAAATGCAAATTATTTACACAATTCTCTGATTTTATCAGTATTCACAAAATCACAATTCAATGTCTGCTTTTATCACTATTAACAAAATTATAATTAAATGTCTGCTTTTATCAATATTAACAACATCACAATTAAATGTCTGCTTTTAACAGTATTAAAAAATTATAATTAATACCTGTAGCCATGTTGTAATGTGTTAAGTCACTAGAGCTATTTTGTAAAAAAGATAATTTATTAACCAAAAACTTAACGCTAAACAAAGAGTAATACACATTAATGAACATTGATAAATTGCAGCAAACAACATCTTTAGAAAACTTTAGAATAAGAAGTTGTAGTATTTACAAATTAGTTGTAGCACTGCTGAACTGGGACAGAAACCGACATGCTCACATAGCTTGATAGCACAGCTGGCTAGATAATTATAATCACTACATGCCATTTGCTACTATCACTATTTTTGGAGGCATTACGAATCAACCTTCATTTGGGCAAAATTGTTGAAAAAAAAGCTGAACATTACATGAAAGGGGATCATTAAAATGGCCACCATCTTCAAATGGAATTTAAAAAATAAGAATCCTTACAAGTACATAATTTTTAATGACTTCAAGGAACATTCGCATAAAATTCGAAGAAAACCAAGGAAAGCATTTAGTTGTGATTGTGTAACCAACAAATTTACAGACAACCAGACAAAATGCAGAATGGTCAAGTTAAAATAGAACCTTGCTTCACTGCACCAACATTTGTTTTTCTCCAATCTCAAATAGATAAAATATATTTTGTCTGAGAAAATTTTGCTCTTAACATGAAAACATAGGACTTTTTTTCAGAATACCTTTACCAACCAGTCTCAAACATCCCTTCCTCACAAGAGTTGAATGACCACTTGTATAAAAGCACATTTAGGAAACATTTTCATGCTTTCAATAATAAACATTTCTCATTTATCCAACATTAAACAATTAGATTTACAATTTTTTACTGAAACGAGACACATTTAAAGGCTTACCATACTTAAAAGAAGAGGGCTAACAGCATTCACTTCAAAGTTCTCCATCATAGCTTCTTTTGTTACATTATCCAAGCTCGTACGAATTGCTACACCAGCATTATTTATAAGCAAATTTAAACCTTCAGAACCAATTTCCTGCTCCAATTTTTTTCGAATTTCTGGGAAACTTTTCTCATCTTTGATATCTATAATTACAAAAGCAAAAGAATACATTAGATTTTATAAATAAATATAATTAAATAAAAAATATCAATTAAAATAAACCATGCATTTTAATGAAAAAATATTTTTCTTGATTATTCTTTGTATCTACTAATAATAAAAGAGAAAGCCTTTGTGTGAGGTGTGTCTGTTGGCACTCTACAGAATAGACAGTTGAACTTAGAGGTATCAAAATTGGTACAAGTATACCTTGGAGGGTGGGAATGTGCAACTCGGAGACATTTTTTTTTCAATCTTTTATTCAAATTTTAATTATTTCAAAATTAAGTACAATTGCAACATATTTTGCCTTTTTTCCGTCAATGATTTCCAAAAGAATTATCGCATGAAAATGAATTTTATACCAATTTAAAGTGTAAACAATTATCTTTCCAATGATATTAGTATGAGTACAGTACAATTATTAGTTTTAATTTTACAAGCTTTTTAATTGTTATTAACTGTGATCAAGGTCGCTCATGAAGACCGTTTCTCTTTTCGCCCGAACTGGGGAGACAGAAGGTATGGAGGAAGAACGGGACGCAAATAAAGGAGAATGTATGTGTAGGTCTGTCTGTGTTGGTGCTCTACAGGACAGACCGCTGGACCTAGAGCTACGAAATTTGGCACAAGCATACTTTGGAGAGTAGGAATGTGCACCTTGGAGTACTTTTTTTGAAATTTTAATTAGAATTGTAATTAATTAAAAAATAAAAATGTTGGCATTTTTCCTTATTAACTGTCAAAAATATTACAGCGCAAAAATCATTTTCACACCACCTGAAAGTGCAAAAAATTATCTATTCAATTATATCAATTAAGTTGATGTACCATTTTTAAAAATATTTTTTGGCAAAATTTACACAATAATTTTCATTGTTGCAATGCAATTCAAATCGTTTTCATTGTTCAAACAAATATTTTATTGCATGTTTCTCTTCCAATGTTTAAAGCTAAGGTAATATCTTAATGTTTAATGATATGTTTTAATCAGTATTATTATCATCCAGTTAACATGCTGCTGGATGCGAAATTGCCCAACTTTTTAAAGATAAATCAAATGCATATTTTGCAAGAGGAATAAGAGAGTGAAGTTGATTCCGACAACGAACAATTGTATGCTACATGACACAGACAGTTACTCGACTCCATTAAGAACGTTCACATAGAGAACAAATAGAATAGTTGCTAGATTACTGAAAGAACATGAGTAAAATGTCCATCAAAATTTGAAATTTAAAATTACTTTGTTAAGGGAACCATGAATATTAATTTATGCACAAGAGATTCAGTTGAAATTATATTCCCGGTGAGCACGGCAGCTAGTATACTAATAAAGTATAACAAAACAATATACCAAAAAAAAAAAAAAAAAAAATAAAAAAAAAAAATTATATAAAAAAAAAAAAAAAAAACTGTAATAAATCAAATTTATAGTAACAGTAATAAAAATTCAATTGTAAATTAACAGTTAAATTTTACCAAGTTGGAGGACTTTCACAGTTGAATTAGACTTAGCTATTTGCTGCAGGTCCTGTAATAAAACAAAATTGTGTTAACAATTTACCAACATTTAAGAAATAGTTCAGTTGACATAGTTTTCTTATTTACAGAAACTGATGTTGTTACTCACGCCGTATAAAATAAATATAAAATAAAGAATTGCATGTTCGCTTTAAAAAATATAACATCTAAACTTTATCTTCTTCAAAACATATTTTTCACCTTTTAAAATGCCATATTCTATCAAAACATAATTCATACAAATTTTGTTGCCAGATGAAATTTAAAGCATAAATAAAGTTTAAAATAACATAGAGACCTCATTAGCTAACAAGACAGATATATTATCACATCCGATGCAAAAAAAAAAAAACCTACTTATTTATGTAAATATAATAGTTACATGTCAATACGAAGAAAAGTGAGTGAAGTTAAAATGTTAATGCACCAAAAATATTTTTTTCAAATATGACTAACAGAACCAAGGGATTGTATAGAAATTGACTTAAAATTTTTCTTAGCAGTATTACATTCTTAGCATAGGTACAATTCTTTATGTCATTTAATGCGTTTTTCTAACTAGAAGTATACACACCCATCTCTAACAATTTAGAAATTAGCTATTGGTCAAGATTAGAGTGGACATCCTATATTTATATACACTAAAACCCCAGTTATCCGAAATGCCCCTGAATTAAAAAATCCAACAAAATGCCAGTTGACGCCCTTCTAATGAAAAGATAACGGGACACTACTGCTCTAAACAGGGTTCATACTGTATATATGATAGTAAAATTCAGGAGTTTCAAAGGATTTTTTCAGGAGTACAGTACAGAAAATTCAGGGGATAACGTGAAAAAAAATCAATTGTAGTGGAGAAGGGGGTAGTGTGGACAATTTTTATAAAATTGGCAGAAAAGAATATTAAATATCAATTCTCCCATCTTTCCCGATTGCGGTGACTCGAAACATGCCCCGTAGACTCTTTCGGCGCCAAGTAAGGTCAGAAGTAAGTATTCCAGATTCCAGCGACTTTCTATCAATAAGGAAAAACGGAAACATCATATTTTTATGTTTTATCATAATTTTATCTTTTGCTCTGCGATTGTAATTTTTCAGGAGACAAAAAGAAATATCAAGATAAAAAACACAATTTTCAGGAGTTTTCAGGGCCCTTAGAAAAAAAAAGCAAAATTCAGGAGTTTTTGAGGAGTACGAACCCTGTCTAAAATGTTAGGAGGGATGCAAAGAAATAAACAAAAATTCCCAAGTTTATTAAATGAGCAATTCATATGCTATAAACTATTACTAAATATATATTCATGTACCTGCTGTAATCTTAAAAATGAAATTTTAACTTTAATAAAGGACACAAGAGAAGCCTACATGGAGAAATTTGCATTCATTTTACACTCAAACTATTTCTAAATTACATACTGTAATTAGAAACAAAATATAGATATTCATGGCTTAACCAAAAAAATCATCATCTGAAATGGACCCTCCCTTTAGTTCAGTTAACCGGGATAGTAATGTATGTGTTCAAGGGAAATGAAGTTTGAGTTAATAGTAGCAATTTCTGTTGTGATTATCTGTCATAAACCAAAGATTGAATAACTGGGTTTTAAGCAGCTTCTTTCCCATTTGTCAGAGGTGGAAAAAGTGGGGTGGGGAGGCAAAAAATTTGAGATACCCAAGCACAGGGGCTAGACAAAAAAAAATTAGTAACAACTTTAGCTAGCTTCCTCGAACACTATTGATTTTTTGTAAATTCCTAGTTTTTAAGTAGCTAAAATGAAATAAAAATTTACTTTTTTTCCTTAAAAAGTGGGGGGGGAGGGGGTCGAGACCAACATTGCGATTTGTCCTGAAATCTTGTAGCACATACGTTTATTTGCAAGGAATATTTTTCTGCGTTAAAATTAACTAGGGTAAGACACTATACCAACTTGCAAGCAAAATTTCAAAAAATGAAGGGTGTTTGGTAATTATTACGATTAATAAAAATTTACTATTTCTGAAATAGTTAATTTCCGAAATCAGAAAATGAACTTTCACACTAATAATAATAATATAATAATGAAATTTTGAGGCGAGACGCAGATAATTGAAAAAAAAAAAACCAAGTACTACAAGATAATTGAATTCCCACTTACGTCTGCTTTGCTAGGATCACGGCAAGTAGCAAATACGAAATTGGGCGGAGAAGGAAGGCTAATGAATTGTTTAACGAATTCAAGACCTAAACCACGGTTTGCACCGGTAATAAGAACGTTAGCAATACGCATCTCGAACCTTACACTCCAACAGTTGTTAAGGGACGAAAGAGCTGAGATTTCCAATTAACTGCTTTGCCTACTTTGAAAATAATCTGCTTAAATTAAACAAAACAAAATAAAATCTAAACGTTTACAGTCACAGAGAAATCAGTTTTTCACACTAATGACAATAAATATAATGCTGTCAGGTAATAATTTCGATTTTGCATAAAATATTTTTTTTAGTTAACTGATGAAATGCAGCAAAAAGATTTTATACTTATATATGAGAAAAAGGCTAAGAAAAGTATTTGAATAATAATCCATGTTTAAATCAACAAAAGTGTCGCTCTAGAGCTATATCAAGCCCATGCGCGTTAAAACAGAACTGTTTAGGCCGCAGGACATGCCTCGCTATCGTTCAAGTAATATTATTAGGTTGCGGGGAAACTTTTGAAATTAACCAAAGAAAAGAATATGAAATCCAAAAAATTATAATTCAATGTTTTACATTGGATCAACTAAAATGAATTAATACAAAGAAATTGAAGGTAGAAAATTTCCATTATTCTGACCAATCAAAATGTGCCTTATACAGAATCACTATCTCTGAGAAAACCACAATTCAGCCAATGAGGAGCAAGGATGCAATCTTTCGTTACGCATTTTTTTTTTTTTTTTTTCGCATTTTATTTTTCAGAGGCTTCGACTTCAGGGATTCTAAAAAGTCCAATCTAGAAAATAAAATGTTATATTGCTAGGATGGAATGTAAAATCCAAGTAGTGGAAGACTGAGTAGATGCGTTTCAGTGTTGCTAAGATTTAAATCTTGAAAAAATTAAATTTTGTGCAGATCAGTGGATTTTGACCGATGAAAAAGAAACAAAAATAACGCCACAATTACAAACTTTGTTCACTGAAGATAATTCCCAACAAAGTGTGCAATCAGTTATGTAAAATACCTGGGTATTTATTTTTAAGGATAAATACCCAAAATGGGTATTCTGGGTATTTATTTTTCAATTCAATCTATTCATATAAAATGCATATAATGGTCTTTAAATGGGTACCCAGATAAGTAATATAATTTAATTTTAAATAATCAAAAAATTTAATCAATAAAAATTAAACTAATTAAGTTTTATAAAAAACTAAAATATTTAATCAGAAAAATCTAATTCATTACTACATCATGCTTCTAACATAAAATACCTTATTTAATTACAATGAGTAAATGAATAATTTTGTATTTGATGCTTCTTAAAAAAAGAGTTATTTTAGCTATAAAAAAACCTCTTTCTTAAACTAATTTTTAAAAAAGGGAATGTTGTATTTGGTTTTAAAATTATAAAGAGCTGATACAGTCGGCAGAAAAAATATATGAGCACCGTGACCCCTTCAAAAATTTGTCAGAAATGAAAAACGACTTTTTAAGATGGATGCACAAGGAATTCAAGTCCCTATGAAATAAAAACAAACTCATTTATCACCATAAATACATTTATTTACAAAAAAATCATTAATACAATCACATAAAAAATATACATTTATTTACAAATAACTAGGGGCGGACACGCAGGTCCAATGGATACGTCACTGAAAATACGTGTTGTTTCCTGGGACCTGCAGTGCAATGCGTCCTCAAGTCCAACGGTGAGTCATCTTGCGCTTCACCCCCAACAACGGGCAATTCAAGTGGAATTGCAATTGTTTCTGAAAAATAATTGTCCGGTGGAGGGGGTACACCAGAAGGCAGAACGACGTTTCTTTGCACGCATGGAATAGGTTCAAGTGCACATGCAAACTCCTCCAAGAGTTTATTAATATCCTCTTGGGGTGGCTCACTGTACAAGACTTCATTCCACGCATTTTCGGGAAAAATGGGATTTTCCAAAAAGTAAATTTTATCCGTGGCGTTGAGTATGATTTCAGTCGTCGGCAAAGGTTCTTCGGGCACAAATTGTTCATGTACAGTCTTTTGCCTCTTAGCCGGCGCCTGCCCAACTCTGTCCTCAGGACGTATCATCTTGGGTCCTTTCGGGCTCGGAGGGGGCAGGTCGTACTCGTCCAGTTTAAAAGACGAGTGCGTCCTGAAATCGGTCAATTCCCTCACACTTTCAAAGTCCATCACGTCCACGGCAAACATGGTCTTTTGTACCGTCAGGATCAAATAATTGATCCCGGGAGGAACGACGTAGGTGGAACGTGGTCTCAATACGTATCGGTCGTACAAATATTCGTCCCGTTCCACCAGACTGCGGCGCATCTTGCAGGGCTTTGGCGTGTAAACGTCTTTCATGGCCTCCAGAGCCCTCTGCTCGTTGAAATGGAACACGAGCATGGGTGCGGCAGACGTCTGAAACACGTGTCCCACTCCTGGAGGCACAGTCCAAAATCCAAAGGTAAAGTACTGCTTGACGACAAACAAATTATCCATCTTGAAGCTTATCCGTTGGTCCGAGTTCTTTTTAGTCTGCGTCGGATTTGATCTCAGTTTCTTGCAAACCTTTCTGAAATTGACACGGTTGGCCTCAAAGAATGGAACCTTCGCAGACTCCAGCACGCACCTCTTAAAGTTGTCCCGGTAAAGAGAATTTTTACTCCAGTTTTGCGCCGGGTGATGAAAAATTCTGCTCGTAGCCAAATCCAGGTAAGGTATGAAGGCCTGCACTCGGCCCTGATCCATCAAGCTTTCAAATGCATCCCACTTGCCGTTTTGCTGCGGCACGGCCACCAGGCATTGAGAAGTTTCGGTAGGAAAGGCATCCATGGTAGTTGAAGCACTGAGCGGTAATGCGGTCTCAGCAAGGAGTGAAGAGCGTGTGGCGAGTGCGTCCTTTTATACTCTGCTACCCGGAAGTAAAAGCGGGGAAACAAACCGGTTTGAACTGGCTACGTTCCAAGTCGTTTTCCAAGATTGGGCAATAGGGGTTTAACGTTCAAGATTGGGAATATGTATCTTGAAAACTGCTGAAACAAATCGGTTTAAACTGGTTACGTTCCAAGTCGTTTTCAAGATTGGGCAATAGGTTTTTAACGTTCAAGATTGGGAAAAACTAACGACAAGGATGGGAATATGTTTCTTAAAAAAATGACGTAAAAACAAGACACTGCTGTAAGAGCAATTGAAATACTGTTACAGTCTGTAAGAAGATAAAGCAGAGGAACAACTAAAAAAAAAAAAAAAAAATTTTTTTTTTTTTTTTTTTTTTTTTTTTTTTTTTTTTTTTTTTAATGATGATGTGTTCTTTCTCTGCTGAAAACTTTTCATTCCCAGCCAATTGCATTTTTAAAATTTACATTAAGCTTATTAATTCCTGTGATTATTAATCCAATACATTCCGTCTTCCTCCCCTTTCACAAAAAACACTCGGGAAGGCGGCGTTTGAAATTTCACAATGACATCTCCGGGTTCCGGAAACACTCTTGTTGCCGATGAAAACGTAATGTTCTCAAAGTTCAACACTGCATACAACAACTGCGGCTTTCTGCTCATTTCCTCGGCACTTTGTTGCTCGGGAACAGGCTCTTCGGAATTTATTCCCTCAAGAATTGGCTCTTCAGAAGGTTCCGTTTCAATGTCATCATCCGAGGAAGGTTCAGATTTAATTGCAATGTCCACGGGGAGAGGTTCCGTTTTAATTGTAACATTCTCTGGAACTGAGGAAGGTTCCGTTTTAATTGTAACATCCATGGGTTCAGTCTTGATTGCAACATCCATGGGGGAAGGTTCATCATCTACAGGGGAAGGTTCGGTATTAGTAACGTATTCTTCAGAGGGCCGTGTTTGAAGCAACAATCTCCTCAGAATACCGTCTTCTTCCAAACATTTCCCGGCCGATTGTTGCAGGCCGCTGGTGGAAGGTCCCATCGTCGATTCCGAGGAACTCCTGGCCACTTCCCGCCGATACAATTCCAAATCTCTGACAAAACTGTCAATCCATTCGGGCACGGAAATGCACTTATCGTCCGTTTCGTCCACGCATTCCAACAGCGGAGCTTTGCCCTCGTTGAGCACAAACTTGCGCATGCCGTGTTTGCGAGCGTACCCTTTTGCCAGCCGGTCAACGAGCAATTTGGCCAATTGCACGTCTTGGTCCAAAATTAATTGGTAAGCCAGGGCGAGGGTCACGAGATGAGCATGCATGGTCTTGTGAGGAACATCGTATCCTTCCAGTGGCAAAACGTCCTTTCCCTGAACCGCAAAATGCTTGAGACAGGTCCTGTAAGAGTAGGGGTTTCTTTTCCCGAGTAGTATTCCAATCTCCACCAATTTCATGTACAACAATCCATCCTTTCCGACCAAAATACTGACGATGGGCAGAAAAGCGTTCAGTTTCAGTTTAAACCACATGATGTATAAAATGTAAAAACCGAATAACTACTGCAGAGGCAGCGTCAGATATTTAAAGGCAAGAGGAAGGAAAGAAAGATTCACTAAAAGGGTTTTGTTCCTCTTCTTCTCCTGCTCAGATTTCTGTTTATCAATTTTTATGATTGCATTTTGGAAGCATTGTTTTAAACACTTATTCAAGCATGGTTTTATCCCCATTAAAATGATCAAATTTTTCATCTCAATGACTGTAACATTTCCAATGTTGGACTTTTATCCGCTCACACAAGCCTCCTTCATCACATTATGTCCACAATCCACAGTTTCTTCCAATATTAACCTTCCAACAGTTTATCTTTGCTTGCGCTCACCAGTCTGCACAGACAAAAGTCTTTCGGTGCCTCGTTCCGAGGTTGGCAATACCCCCAATCCAAAAAAATGGGAGAGAGTCTGGCATGATACCAGACTCTCTCCCATTTTTTTGGGGAATCAAAGCAACATTTCAAAAGAATGCCCTGCACAGTGGGCACGAGTTGCTCCTCTCCAGCCACCTTACCGTGCATTCCATGTGGAAGGCATGTCCACACGGAAGCTTCATCTGCGTGTAAAGTGGCTCCGTGCAAATGGAGCACTCTGGTTTGGGCTGGAGAGCGCCCACAGGCCACCGGGCGGAGAAGATGGATTCCATCATCAACTCCCCCAGTTTCTTCCACTCTTCTTCCTCACACTCCATGGGCCCACCGTTCTTTAGGTAATGATCGATTGCAATCTTTATCAGTCCTTTAATCCCGTCAGTCTTCCAAACGGCCCATGGCAGGGATTCCTTGGCATGCTCTCTGAAAGCTTCGTTCCTCTCAAACGGGTTAATCTCGCTGAACCCGTGAAACACTCTCACGGTTTCCACACTCTCCGATTTAACAATCTTTTGCAACTGATCCAATATTCTGTCTGTGACAGCAGATCTGTCCATCCCCATGGGTATTACTTCTGGGGGCGGCAACGACTCCAAAATGCCTCTCACCTGGTTAATATAGTTTGCAAAGGATAACATGACTATGCGTAAGCAAGCAATAAGTCTGATTGAAACAGAGGGAAACATCAGCTTTTATACTCTGGCAGGCCCTGTTTTGATTGGTTCTCAAAGACATGACGTCACGTCAGACTGGTTTCTTATGCAAGTGGCAAAATGTATTTTTCCCAAGCTTGCAATGCATTCCGTTATGGGAGGCATTCAAAACTCAAATATCAACATATATTTATTGATAACTGCACAGTTTTTCACATGTCACAAAATGTAAGTTCCCAAGTTTGCAATACATTCTGTCATTCAGAACTCAAACATCAACATGTATTTATTAATAATTGCACAGTTTTTTGCATTCACATGTCAAAATGTACTTTGCCAACCTTGCAATACATCCCGTTATTTCCGTCATTGAAAGCATTCAGAACAAACTCAAAAATATCAACATATATTTATTGATACTTGCACAGATTTTACATGTTACAAAACATACTTTGCCAAGCTTACAATACAATTTGTTATGACATACGTTTCATTGATAACGACTCAGAAGACTGGCCGAGTGACAAAATCTTCATTCCAACTTTGGCCAAATAATAAATCCAAAAAAATGGGAGAGAACCGTTGCGGATATACCGCAACAGGTTCTCTCCCATTTTTCTGGGGGATTTCCAATTAAATCCCAAAGCAAGAGTCCAATCTTTTTCAATTTACACTTTCAGCTTTTACGAGTCCACACACCTCTTCTTCCACATTCACTTTCTCACCAATATACACCACCTTGTCCCTCAATAAGGGCTCTAAAAACATGAAGGTGGCCATATCCTTTGTGCCGATGGTCACATCCCAAGTATCGGGCTCCTTTAAGACAGTGTGATAAAACTGGCCCCGGAGGAAAGGGGCCACGTCCTCCAAGTCCACACGATATTCCCGACCGCTCACGGGCTCTTCGGCAAATCCAGACAAGGGGTGCAAGTTGGTATTCTTCTGCACTTCATCAAAGGTAAAGGTACCCCATGATTCACTCTTTACCGTAATTACCAGGGTATCCTCTGGCTTATAAACTGGTGCAAACGCAATTCTTCTCACTAGCCATTTTCCTCTCATCCACATCCAATCGGCCAACGCAATATATTGAACGGTATTCATCCTGTCAGATGTAATGCGGTCTGGCTATCGGAGCAGCCCTTTTATACTCTGCCAGAAGCTGAAGCCAGTCTCTCATTGGTCCAGCAGCCCTGACGTCATTCAATGTGGAATCCCGTCCATTTTCATCCGATGAAAAACGGAAACACCTCTTTGCACCACCATCCAACGATGACACGCACGGTGGCAAGATGGACACGTGATGCCCAACTGCACGCTGCGATGGTCCATCAGAAACGTCTGGTAAGGCAGTTTAAGTTTACAAAAAAACCGTTTGTAATGCCTTTTGGTTCTAGCATCGGTAAAAAATACCTTACGTGCACATATTTCTGCCAAACTCGTTCTCAAACGTTTCTTGGACGGACGGTCACAGGAATAGGACACTCTTCCCGTGCTGAGGGTGAAACCGTCTGCGCGGATGCACAGCACGACCATAATTTCCCGATGAACGTAATCTTGGCTGCGCTTGTCCGCCAAAGACAAAGACACGGCCTTGGCAACGGGTGGTTTTGGTACATCGGGAAGGGGAGACAGAGCTCTGGGCACAGGAATCATGGGTAATCCAGCAAGCATGGTGAATAGCAGTAATTACAACAACAGGTAGTAAAGACTAACAAGTTGATAAAGTGAAAGATTTCCCGGGAGAAGAAGAAGTCATCAGCACTAAAAAAAAAAAAAAAAAATTTTTTTTTTTTTTTTTTTTTTTTTAGTGATGATGTCTTTCTCTCAAAAGATTTTGTGGCCGACTGAAAATTTTGTCTTGCTCCACAACCAAGTGTTTTTAAACTTTTACCACACGTTACTTGTTGTGAGGTATCATGTCCACCTTCACCTTTCTGATTGAATTGATTCCAGACACGGCCACCCACCTCACGCAATTCTTTTTGCAAATCGGACAATCTCCAAACTCTTTCCGTAAATTCTCCACGGGAACGTTCTTGAGAGGATGCCATTCGTCCAGCGTGCGGGCAATCAATTCCCAACGGACTTGACTGGCCACGTCCGTCACAAACAAACGCGTAACGTTCATTTCCCTCAGTTGGTCCATCAAACTGGCCACGTACCGTCCGTCGTGTTCCCTGACGTGGGATTTCATACCGTTCGTTACACAGTACGACCTGTCTCGGAAACACAACACGGCCAATCCTTCCTTGTGACGGTAAATTTGAATAGTCCTCTTGTATTGTTTCAAAGAACTAGGAGGACGGGAGACCCGATGTTTGGAACGACGAGTAACAGAGGGTTTCTCGGGCTGGCAGCTTTCAGCAGGAAACATTTCTACAGCAGGAGTGAAAAGTTCATCGTAGGAAAGGGGCTCGGAAAGAATCAAAACGTCCGTCATGTTGATAAACTCGGAACGTAATGTAAAAGTTTCCACGAGCCCTCCGATATTTAAAAGAGCCAGCAAGAGAAGAAGACTTCATCATTAAAAAAAAAAAAAAAAAAAATTTTTTTTTTTTTTTTTTTTTTTTTTTTTTTACTACATCTTGCTTCTCTCAGGAAATTTTGTGCCCGACTGGAAATTTCATCTTGCTCCACAGGCAAGTGTTTTTTAAACTTTAACATACATTTCTGTGGTGTGGTATCATTTCCAGCTTGTACCATTAATTCCACAAATTGCAACCCTCCGCACGCAATTCCTTCTGCACCCACCCAAATCAAATGTGTATTTTAATTTTAACCTATGGAAATACACACGATAATGCCGTGAATGATTCCAATTCATTCGGCAACCCAGTCTGCACGAAAAACGTTTCAGTTATCGGAATTCAGAGGACAACATCCGATAGTTTCAGATTTCTCAAGACAAATGTATCGTTCCCAGGGTTATCATGAGAGCACCTAATTTATCAGGTGACAGGTTTATTGCCCTTACCCTTCCTGAATGGCAAGAAAATTGAGAAGAACACGTGCTGATAGGGTTATTTCTAATGAATTTGGCTGGAAAGAATCAACCACAGTCTATACAAAGCCTCCATATGAAAAGCATGTTAAAAGTGTAAACACTTGCCTGTGGCACAAGACCAAATTTACAGTCGCAACAAAATCCTCCTGAAGAAGAAGACATCATCACTAAAACAAAAAAATAGAGCCTTTTTTTTAAATCTTCTTCTAAGGACACAATGACCGAGCAAATTTCAACTCGTACCACAGGCTGAAGATGTTAACTTTCTTATCCAGGCTCACATTAACATAGACGACGTGATAAAATAATGCATATTTTGCAATTTCAACCAGGACCGTTGTCGCACATATTTTTGTTTCAATATAGGACCATTGTCACACTTTTATTTTGTCTCACTGCAGGACCATTTGTCCATATTTTGTTTCACCATGATCTGTCATAACCATGCCATTTTACACCAACATTGTTGTCGAACCATACCATTTTAACCGGATCATTGTCTAACCATACCATTGTCACCAAGGTCGTGTGTCATAATCATGCCATTTTACACCAAGATCATTGTCATCATATGACCGATTTCACCAAGGATCGTTGTCATAACCATACCATTGTCACTCGAGATCATTGGACCATGCCATTTTGTACACTAAGATCATTTGTCGCCAAACCATACCATTTTTCACAAGATCGTTGTCATGCACCGTTCAGTTTTACGCGAGATCGATTGTCGCACACTAGATTAAATGTTACCAACTCATAAAGAGTTTTGCACGCTTTTGGGTTGCCATGCCCACCACTCATCCGCGTGGTGACACCACCTTTATTTTTTGTTCATCAGAGAAATTTGTCGACACTATATTTATGCTATAGTCATAAAGAGTTTTGCAGACCGTTGTGTGGTACCGTGCCACCCACTCACCTCGTCATCGTGAGCAACACCTGATTGTTCACCAAGGGATTCCGGTCACGACATATGAATTTAATGTACCGTCATCGTAAAGGTTTTACCTTTTGGTAATTTACCCGCTCCTCCACGCATGGTGAACACCGACACACCATTGTTCACCAAGGACCGATTGACGTATTTTGTTTCTACCAACGATCATAAAAGTTTGACGCTTTTGGTGCCGTGCCGCACCCATCGCGTAGGGTGATACCGCACGCACTGAGCGCAGGACCAGTGGTCGCATCTTAATGCCAGGACGTATTGTTTGGACCAA
>BGPR01000809.1:348267-400374 GCA_013235015.1 Araneus ventricosus | reverse complement strand
TAGGTTAGCTGGGAGAAACAGTTGAGGGGCAAAGCAGAATTAAAACAGTGGCCATTAAAACTCCAGCACAAGTAATTAAGGGCTATACTGCCACCCTCTCTTCCAAAGAAAACTGACTGTTCAGGGGGGTGGCCGCTCTAAAG
Organism: Araneus ventricosus; assembly: GCA_013235015.1. Classification (NCBI taxonomy): domain Eukaryota; kingdom Metazoa; phylum Arthropoda; class Arachnida; order Araneae; family Araneidae; genus Araneus; species Araneus ventricosus. Next base: position 400,231 of record BGPR01000809.1, on the reverse strand, counting down.
GGATTTCATGTTTGGAAGTACTAAATATATATTTAAACAAGCCCTAATTCATTATTTATGACAAAGTGAATATTAAGAATCATCTAAAGCAGATGCAGAGGCTCCCAACCTGTGGTACAAGTATGCCTGGGGGTACGCGGGGGACCAGTTGGGGTACGTGAAAGTGACTTTGGTAATGACAGAAAGAGCAAAACATAAGAATATTCTAAAATTTCGTTTTCTCAAGTTCATATGTAAACTGTAGGAGTCCGAAAGCCTATTCACGAAATAAGAAAAAGGAAGAAAAACATTAATATCTAGTAATTTTTAGCTATCATCATAAGTTAATGCGAAATTATTCCAATGCTGTTTTCATTCACTTTGACATTGAACTAATACTGTATTAAAAAATAGAATAAAATGCAAAATCAAAAATCAATCCTACAAATTTTATTGCATTCATTCAAGTTGTTTGACTCTTAAGCTAACCAAAGCCTTTGGCGTTATTAATAAAAACTTTTATGCTCAGGGGAGGTTGACGGGATATAACAATAGGGGGTACTCGAAAATAAAAAAGATTAATCAAGGGGTACGCGAATGAAAAAAGGTTGGGAACCTCTGATCTAAAGAAAACAGTACTTTATCATTTTTTTTAAAGGGACAATTTGTGTTTGTTTGGATCTTTCAGCTTTTTTAGAGTAACATTTTTTCAATTTTGCTTTTTAATTGGAAAAGTAAATCTAATTGATTTGTCAGCATTCCTTTAATAAGGTTTAGTTCGATATCATCTATTTTTTCTTAAAGTCTGCTGATCTGAAAGTTTCATTTGCTGATGGTCCCAACTCATATCAGCAGCTTCTTTGTCAGAGCTTGAATCAGCAGCTGAAATGCACAAAAAAAGCCCCTTGAATGCCCCTCTCTTGTAAAAATCGAAATTCACTTTTCTCTTCATGTAGGGAAAGGAATGAATAATTTCAATTTGATTTCAGGTGTTGAAGTACAGTCGGACCTCTATTTAACAAAGTCGCTAAATCCTGAAAAAAAGTTTGTTATATGGAAAATCCGTTAAATAGAGATTCACCTTTTAAAATACTTTAAACTACAGAAAACAGATTTTAAATTCATAAACACTAAATATTATTTAAAAAAGTAATTAATCACACCTTTATATTGTAAATTAATATTTATTTGTTATATATTTTACCCATCAAAAAGAAATTTGCAAGGAAAACAAGAATAAAACAAAGTATTGTCCAGGAATACACAGTATTTTCAATTAAAAAATAATTTTATATTAAAATTAATGAATTTTAGCATTTCATCATATGAAGGTTTGTTGATTTCTGCATCATGATCATTTCCATCTTCATAATCTTCGTCTTCATAGCAATTCGTTGCTGTATTGTTTTTATTTTTCACATTGTCCACTTCAAAACTGCCTCATCCACATCTTCGTAGACAGGTGCTTTTAAACGTTTTGAACAAGAATTCGATGAATCATAATTTTGTATCTTATCACGATTTTTTTATTATGGTTGATAAGCTGTTTGGAGGAATACCAAATTTTAAAGCAACATCCTTTTTTTTTTCACACCTTTATCCACCTCATGAAGAATTAAATTTTTTTCTTTCATGTTCAAGCACTTCTGCTTTGACATTTTCCAGCTTCAAGGTCATTGATCACCATAAAATGTGTTAAAAGAAAGAATAAGTTTGAAATGTTTAGAAATATTTTGAGGAATAGGGAGAAAAAAAAATATTGGATCACAAGAAAAAGTTCGTTAAATAGAGAATGCACTTCACTATTTGGAGGTTATTTTACGAAGAAATTCGCAAAATGTTCTTGGTTCCAAGAAAAAGTTCACAAAATAGAGGTTCGTTAAATAGAAGTCCGACTGTATAAACATTTTTTTTAATTCTTTCTTTCCTCACTTTTTCTTAACAGAGGGTCCAAGGTCAAAGAGATGTAAAGAATGGATTTCATGAAGTTGAATTGGCAACCATCCTAATTGCTCAGAGAGATTTGAATGGCTATTCCTAGGGATTATTTTAATGTTATGTCTATGGGCCAAAAATTCCATGGCAAACAAAAGTGGCCATTGAGAGGGGCGACTGATAGAGATGTAACGAATAGTGATTTGACCGAACATCTATTTTTAAAAGATATTTCACTTTTGATGGTAAAATAAAATATTCCTCAAATTTTAAATGAAAAAAATTAAAGATTAAAGAATTGGTCTTTTTATTATTTTTTAGTTATTTTATTAAATATTAACATCTTGCTATATTTTTTGTAGTATTTTAAACACTTTAATTCCAACAATAAGACAATGTGGCTTTCACAAACTTAAATAAGTTATAATAGTATAATTTTATCTATAGATACATTAGATTACATTTTTTAATTTTTTTAGAAAATTTATTAAAACCTAAAAAAAAAATAATAACTTGCTTGTCATGCTTTTTTATCTTTCACTTAACTATAACAAATTTCTTTTCTTCAAGTCAGAATGCCCTTTAAAATATATTCTTCTTCACTTCTACTTACTACCCAGTAAAACATTTCTCAATTTCTTTAAAAGTTATTTAACCTGATAATGCTCACTCTCCCCCAAAAACTGAATAAACTTTAGATTTTTTGATAATAAGTGTACTAAAATGTAATTCTGCAATATTCTTTGTTAAATATATATTTTAAAGAATTATTATCCTGAATTTATTTGGCCGAATATTCGTTTAGCATTGGGCAAGAGAGCCAAAAATTATTGCTCTTGTATCATAATTGCAGGTTTTACAATGATAAATGACATTTAAAGTTATTAAGCCTCCGAGAGGTTAGCTATTTTGATATACTTGCTTTAAAGTTTTAAAAATTTGCTTTTTAAAGTGAAATAATTGGATCTTTATTGTATTTAATCATGTCTCCGAAATCTTGAGAATATTTTATTCATAGTAGTTTAAGAAACTATACACATAAAAATGAATTATCTGCTTTTGAATCCAATACAAGAAACAGAAAAATACATGCAAAACACTTAGAGAATTAAATACATTTATGTTTTATGTAACTTAAAACTGAGTAAATGTTAGGAGATTTTTGGATAAAAAATGCACTCAAATAGAATTCTGAATTTGTTTTTTATTATTATTATTATTTAATAACATATTTTTTTTAAAATATTATCTTGAAAATATTCAACCAAATATCCGTTTAGAATTCGGCTGGCTAAATACCCAATAATTGCTGAATATTCGTTACATCCCTAGTGACTGCTTAGAGACGTTTTAATGAAATTAAATTTCCTTTCAGTTACCATCAATTAATATACTTCATTGTTATTTATATTCAAATTTTGGGGGCTACAAACATATCTTTCTACCTGAAAAAGATTCCTGGTGAAAAATCTTGCATAGAGTACTTCAAAATTTTACAGTTCATGATTTAGGAAAAAACTACACATTCAACATTTTTCTTTCCAAAATGATGTTTAGCACTAACACAAACACTCACTGAGAAAACTTCAGCTCATAAAATATTCAACTTTGAAAAATCAGTTTAAAAAAATTTTGTTCAAAATAATAATTGTTATTATTAAAGAAGTTTTCAAACTACTTAAGTATATATTAACATTAAATAATAAAATGAGAGCAATCAAAGCTTTAGGATAAGACTGCATAGTATTTAAAAGCCAACAATTTTCTAATAATATTAATCTCTTCGATTCAAATGCAGAAAAATAGATGACTAAAAAATCTCACATTTTGAAGCTTTCTGAATTGTTCTCAGCTTGAAGGCAGTCCGGTATGCAGAATATCTAAAAACATCATATTCTCGCAGCGATTCGATGATTTTTGAAATCTTAGGAACATGATCTTGATCAAAATCTGAAGCACTAGAAAAATTTGACAATTATTCATTAAAATATTTTGATAAAAATAATTAAATATATAAATGTATTTACAATACAGTTAGCAGCCAAAATTAGAGTCTGCTTGTGTTGATACATTCCTGACTATAATCGTCTGTTATAAACTCAGAAGTTTCAAAGGCATATTTTTTACCTAGTATAAACAGCTGCATGAGTATTGTTGACTCCATTCTCCCACACACCGGAAGCTCCACCTGTGACTGAAAAACATAAATAACATTATTTTAGGTATAGATTCAATAGAAATAAAAAATAACTATTAGTCCCAAACATTACCTTTAAAACATGATATCATGTTTATTTTTTAAAAATCATAAAACAATTGAAGGTTAAATAGAAACCAAAACAAAATCTCGTAACGACAAATACAAATATGTAACATTTAAATTCAGCGGTCGCAAATGACGGTTACGGTTACAACACAATCTGGTTAGTTGGATGAGGTTTAAAGAGACAATTTTTTAACATTGGTATCTACGGAATACCTATTTTCAGTTTTCTTTTCTTTTTTTTTAAATTCTCTATGATCACGAGGATAAATTTGCGGGCCTTAATAATTAAAACTTTGGAGAATATTTAACTGAACAAATGACTTTTTCGTGCTCATTCAACTCATCTCTTCCGTTTCCGCACCAAAATCTATAGCAGGTACTCACCTGGTAGTAAAAGCGAACAGGAACAGACGAATAGCAGCAGAAGATCTTTCATGTGCTGGTGGGATCGGTTGTCAAATGCAATGTTTATGCGAGCAGCGTTGTGATCACTTATTTACTTTTCGTCTCTACAAACTACCATAATTCTAATACGAATGATTAATTCGTGAACAAAGAGTTCACAAATCTCTGTTGCAATGAAATTCCAGCAGAGTTTGTTTTGTTATAAAATAGCTTTAGTGCTTTTTATACATCAGTGTTTTTCCTTAACTCCTGAGTTAAGTACGTGAATTTAATTTCATACATTCAGTTGAATAAATTTTGTTACAATATAAACAGCTTTCATTTAGTGATTAATTATTTGGTAGTTTTTCAATTATTAATGTACCGAAAACCAATCTATTAAATATTAATGACACGTTTTGTAATCTGTGATTCTGAAATGATGTGCATGCTTCTAAACAACTGTGTACTCTTAACAGGTTAATATTAATATTTATTAAGCACAATTAGAGAAAATAATTTATCTTTAATCAGAAGTGAGGAAGTTATGGTCTGTTTGCATTAATTGCAGAAATACAAGTGTGTTGAGCTACGTGCTTAATGCCTTTTCTCAATGTCTTTATTTTCAAACAACTTCATTATCATTAATGCCTTTATGAATTTTATCAGAATTAAATATTTTATATGTTGTAAAATTTATTTAATGGAATTAACACCAATAATCTGTAACCTGAAATTTTAGGTGAAGTGGCAAATCCCATATCTCTGGAAATCTCTGTATATGATGTGTCCGTAAACAGTGTAGAAATCGATTGGCATTTCAAAGATGAGCACATAAAATCAGCTCTGTCGTGTGAATTAGTGTATGGACCTGTTGATGATGTAACACAGGTCCAAGTTTTCACTCGAATTCAACTTTTAGAGGAAAACATCATAAAACTTAGAGATTTGGAGAATAATGTGACATATCACATGCATATGGTTTGTCACAATGGAACAGAAGAAAAAATTCAGTCAAATGCACTGCAATTTACAACAGGTAATTATATGTAACAATTTCTTTATTTTGTATGGTTTCCTCAATTGTTTCTTCTAACTGAATCTGGGCATTAACCTCCTCCTTGTGGGAAGTACAGTTGCTGTACCAGTAAGTTTTTTTACCTTATATATGATGAGTACATATGCTGTACCTGTAAACCATTAGAATTTCTCCTCCCTTGCTGTATTCAATTATAGGATCTCTAATCGCCTTGTAGATAACATTACTCCCTTTTTCTGTTGTGTCATGACATGTGTGATAAGACAGGTTTCTTTTTAATATATAAAAAGAGGTTACCCGACATGCAGCGTAAAGGTGCCATAGATCTTATTACTTTCTTGTATATATGAAATAGGAACAAAGAAAAAGTATTGTAATCATCAAAAAATTCAAACTCGATCATGAATCTCCACGTTTCAGACTTACCCGAGTCCAAAAAACAATTTTGGAATTGTGTCTGTCTGTGAACACGGTAACTCAAAAACAGTTAAAGCTAAAGGAATGAAATTTGGTATGTTGTCTTTACACATAATTTGTAGGTTTCTATCAAATTTTGGACAAAATCCATCCGTGGGAAGTCTGTCCGTGTTCATGTGAACACGATAACTCAAAAACTTGAACAGCTAAATAGATAAAATTTGGTACACTGTTTTATCATCAGGAATGTAGTCCGTATAATATTTTGGACCAGATCTGTCATGTTGTCTGTCGGTCTGTATAATGGCATGCTTCTGAATACTATAACTCCTAAATGCAATGACTTGGATAAATGAAATTTAGTATGTGGTCTTCTAACCCTAATTGTAGATCTGTGTCCAATTTTCGTTTCAATCGGTAAAAAAAGCATTCAATTGCCTTTTTCCCCATCTGTGTTAGGGTTAGTGCTGCTTGGCATATTTTTCCCCTACCCATTTCAGGGAGCATGCGAGAAAGTTTAGGGGAGATCACTCCCGCTGGTTTTTTAATTACTTTTAGAAGCAGAAATGGGGAAGCAATTGTTTTCCTTCTAAAATCCACATTTTAACCCATTAGTGCCCAAATTAAGTTAAAGCATAAATTTCAATAAAATTTTATTAAATTATGTTTAAAAACCAAGATTATGTTAATTGTGAAGTAAAATTCGGAGAAAAAATTCTTTTTTGTTTTATTACTTTTTTTAGAAATAAATTTTTTTAATAAAAAAAATTATTTTTAAAATCTTTTTTTACATAAATATTAAAGATTTTTAAAATACAGTAAAATTTCAAATTTTACATCAAAATATCTCTAACCTGTGGTGTATGCCTGTTGAAAACGGTTTTTATAGTTTGGCAATAACTATTAACTTCATAGCCAAAGCAAAATGAATCAATAGAATGCATTTTTAGTTCAGCCACGGAAGTGAAATGTAACTGTCCTATAAATGGGACACTGGGCATTAATGCTTTAAGAAAAAATCATCGATTTTGCTTAACTATTATTTGCAGTGGTGTAGTGTAGCCAGAACTCCATTCCAGCCAGCCCTGGTTTTTCAATTTTTATAACTCACTGGAACACTGTTCTGGCACTACTTTTTTTTTCAACGAGAAATAAATAAGAAAAAAAAATGTAAGCTGCCTACCTCCTCTAAACAGTACAATCTTTGTCTAATCCTTATCTCCGAGAATGTGGTGGATATTTCAAATCAATAAAAGCAATAAACCACTGAGAATTGTTGGTGGGAAGGGGTTAGAAGCAATAAGGTTGCACACATTTAAATGCATTTTATGTTTTGATTCTGAAAGCTCATATTTTCTATATATATATATATCAATGTCACTATTTTACTTTGACATTATTTAATTTTAGTGTAACTTAAAATCGACATAATTTTTTTAAAAGATTTATTTTCTTTAACATCTTTGTTGTACTCATGTTTAAACTATAGTATGCATAAAGTTTGTTATGCATTATGTTTGATCAAGAATAAAATAATAACTGTAAAATATACATTGTTTCAGTGTTGATGTTTTATTATTTCATGATTTCAACACCTAGAGAAAATGATTATAAATTTCAAATATAAAAAAGGTAAACCTGGAGTCCACGGTGCCAGTCTGCTTCTTGACAATTTTTTTTGACGCAATTTCATTTGCCGTCGCCAAATACTGTTTTAGATGTGCAGTACATTTTTTATTGCTCTGTTGCACGTGTCACCTGAAAAGGAGAGATTGAGCATGCAATGCATACAGCATTTCAAGTGTGTACCGGGTAAATTTTTTAACTTAAAAAAACATCAGTGGCTTCGCTTTCAGCATAGCGGAATATTAATAGCTTCGCTGATTCATTGAGAAACGAAACACACAGAATAACATACGCAGTACTGAACCGATATTCAAACCAAAGAATTCCAAATGAAGTTTTATTCAAATTCGAATAAATCGGCTAATCATATCGAAAAGATGAACAAAACAGTCCAATTGAAACGAGGCGCAGTATATCATTATGCGCACAATACTGATGAAAGGATCAATTTGTTCGCATGATATTCGTAAAAAACATCACTGCACAACCAAAACAAATGTTCTCTCATCTCCGTTCTTAGCGGCAAAGATTTGGCAATCCTAAGAGGAATGAAGTAGGTGGGCACTGTAGACTCCACATTAACCATAAAAAAAAAATTATTGTGAAGTGATCCCCTTCCCATCACCCTCTCCATTTTGCACACATACTACCCTCCAACAGTATGATCCAGATCAAAGTGTCCTTGTGCATCAAATTATGTCATTTTTAAATTTATGAGCTAAAATTATGTCATTTGAGCATATTATAATTTGATGCAAAAATGACTGACAATTACTAACATCTCCAAGTGTTCTATGAGCATGTAAATGAATTAATATGACAACATCCCCAAAACGGAAGGTGGTCATCTAATTAGATGGTACAAAAAACTGCATTGTTAGGGAGTCAAATATCTGAAATAATATTAGTTTAATGTAAATCCTAATTAAAGAACCAACAAAGGTTTTCCAAATTAAATCAAACAGTTGGAACTTTTTATGTTAATAAAATTTTGTAAACATAAATTTCCCTCGTTGTTACTCGTGACCACTCATTGTCAAAATAAAAAGGCAGTAGAAGGTGAATTCATACAAAGAATGATTCAGAAGTAGCTTTGTAAGAAAAGCAGATGAGAATGTTAATGTGTGAAAATTAATATTTATATGATCTGTGCAAGTCTCTTCAAAATGAATGTTTTTGTATCACATTCAGTTATTAAAGAGTAACTTAATATCTTCTAATATGTTTTTATAATGCATATAAAATTATAGAGCAGCAGCATTCTTTTATTAGAAGAATTTTATTTAAATTGAATAGTTTAATTTTATGTTTATATATCTGCTTCTGTCGAAGGAAAACAGCGTCTTTTTTGTTTAACTTCTGTATCCTGATTCTTTACTTGCATGTTGCAAACCATACATTCTAGGAAAATAAACAACCAGCATGATATGGATTTGACATCATGTAAAACTCTGTTGGGTCTTTTCTATAAATATGTTCTTTTTAGCTCTGTTCTGTAATTCACCCTAGTTGTTGATAGGGGATTGCATCTCTTTGTCTGCAAATCTTGACTTATTTGAGCTTGGTTTTTATTATAATAGACCTTTTGATTTAAAGATCATTAAAAAAGGGAATTTAAAGAATTGAAGTGTTGGCTAAATAAGTTAATTATTATCTGTCTTTAATTAATTAAAGTGCAGTATAAATTAAATATCTGATATTAAGTAAAGAAATTAATTGCATTGAATTTTATATTTCTTACTTTTCCAAACAATATCCCATAGAATTTTTATTTTGGGATTAATCATGCCACTGGCAAGAAGGTTGAAAAATGAAAATAACCTGGCCGTGAGAATAGAAACTGGGACTTGTGTGTTGGTTGTCACATCAGGAGTGGTGTTGGAGTTCGCCCAATGGGGTGGGGGTCAGGGTATCCCTGACACGACGTGCTGAACAAAAGGAGGGCATAATGATGACCCTCTGAAATTTTTGCCAGATCTTTATTTATCTAGGTACTAATAGAATAGCCTGTTGCCTACGGGTAAAAAAATTTGCTCCAGTGGGGGAGGGGGCACCCTGTGCTGCATGCCATACCAATGGAGCTTTTGGGACTCACTGTAGAGTTAGATTCCTTCATACTGTGATTTTGGTCTACCTTTGGCTGAGATTTAGTCACATTGACTATCTCTAAATATTTTCATTTTTTTTAATTGAGTTTTTTGCAACTTTTAGTTTTTCTGGTATCTTAATATTTCCTTAGAAGAATTCTGTGAAAATACTTTTCTTATTTTGTATTGTTTCAAATTTGTAGCTTCTTTGACTAAAGTCTCACAACGATAAACTCTTAATTCTAGATGGTAACAGAAGTTACGGTATTTATTCATTATTGTAATTTGTTATTTATGTATGGAAATTTTAAAATATATGGCACAAATTTAAAGGCAAATAGTAGGGACAATCAAAACAAATTTTGAGATGAAATGTTTGCTTGGAAATGCCACATTAATGTGTTATAGGGTGTCGTTGTGAACCATCATTTTCCAATGTTTTTCTGTGGAAATTACCATTCTCTGTATGGATTTGTAACAGTTCCATCACTATAGAAATACAGATATTGCTGACATTTTTTTTTTTATAGTTCATGTAAGGTGTTTTGTAAAAAGATGCCATTAGTGCAACTGTTTAACTGACTATGTACAATGTTGTGTATCATGCCAACATAACATAACACCACTCCATGCCCCTGCAACTATTACCTTAAGGTTATTTAAGCAGTGTGTACCATGCCAACATGTGATCTTAAGCCAACTGGGTTATCATACATCTGAAGAGAAAAATTATGCTTATTAAACATATCTTTTCCTGTAAATTTAACTCCCCCTATCAGTAAACTCTAAGTACTCTCTACTTATAAAACTCTTCCTCCTCAGTGCAGCATTTCCAACCATTCATCCAATTACAAAATGTTTATTTCATTCTTTGCTACTCGCCTTTCAATTTGTGCCAGCTATTAAAGAATTGCCTGGTTTTTTAGTAGTTTTTATTCCCTCTTTTTTTTCTCTCTCTGCTTAAGGGTATTTAATAGTTTTCTCTTTCTGCAGGATCCAAGACTCTGCCATTGACTTACGTCATGCCCTCCAGCAATTTTCATGGTCACAGCTCCATTCCTCGTGAAAATTTTTATTCACGCGATGAGGACTATGTCCGAACTGTCCGATCCTCGAGTGTTATTTTGGGAGCTGTTTGTGGTATTGTTGGTTTTCTAATTATCAATGTCACCATTGTAATGGCTGTAAGGAAATACTCACATCGACAAATGAGACGACGAAGAATTTTAGAAATTGAGTGAGTATATATCATTTCATGTTCTAATTAATAGGCTTTTCATTGCTTTTAATGCTGGGGTTTTTTTTAAGATTTTTTTGAAAAGATTTAACGCATAGTATTTGTCACTGTATAGTAATGAGAATGTTGAAATCTTTTTCCCACTTAACATTTATTTACGTCATCCTTTTTACTTTCTCGTATACAAAGTATACGAAGAGAAAGTATTGTAATCGTCAAAAAATTCGAACTCAAGATTTTGACAAATCTCCAAGTTTTAGACCTCCCTCAGTCCGAAAAACACAATTTTGTTATGTTTGTCTGTCTGTGAACATGATAACTCGAAAACTATTAGAGTTACGGGGATGAAATTTGGTATGTGGTCTTTACACATAATTTGTAGGTTTCTATCAAATTTTGGACAAAAACCGTCCACGGGAAGTCTGTCTGTCTGTATGTCCGAAGTCATGCGAACACTATAACTCAAAAACTTGAATAGCTAGATGGATAAAATTTGGTACACAGTTTTATCGTCATGAATGTAGGTCCGTATAAAATTTGGGGCCAAATCCGTCAACGGGCTGATTGTCTGTCTGTCTGTATAATCGCATACTTGTAAAAATTATATCTCATAAGCCCTTTGACTTAGATAAATAAAACTTGGTATCACGTATGCTAATATTAATTATAGATCTGTGCCCAAATTTCATTCAAATCGGTTAAAAAACAGGTGTTCAAATTGCATATTTAGTTCAAAACGCGCATTGCAACTGTGTGTTGGCGAGAGTCAGTATAGTTGGCTTTTGAGCTTGGCGGTCTACGAAGGAAATTGTAGCTACGGACACGCTTCGGAAATTATGGCAACCCCCTGAACCCAACTGACATTCTCCAGATGGAAGGTATGGTGAAATCTTGCGTGTTATTTGTACTAAGGTTTCGTTCTCAAAAACTTTAAATAAAGTTGTGATACCTCAGCACGCTTAAAAATTGAGAACTTACGCAATTTTTTTTAATTGTTATCATTTTCCTTTTACACATAATCATAAAAATGGGCGCAGGTCATTTTAAAATTATAATGACTCAGAGTTTAGGAAGCAAACGGGACAAATAGTATACGGGACGTATGGCAACCCTAGTTAGAGGAAAAATGACACCTTTTTGGGAAGTATACGAGAAAGTTTAGGGGAGACCACTCCCGCTGGTTTGTAATGTAAAAAGTTACTCAGAAATCTTTTTACCTTGAGAATTTCTCTAAAAACTACTAATTATCTGTGTTTGAATAATCGCAGAAATGGGAATTGGTGAAATAAAGCATTCCTTATTGATACATTCTTAAAAATGCATTGTATAATCGCTAACAGTGGACATTGGACTTTAAAAAAAAAAGATGAATAAAATTTTAACCTGATTCATATTTTCCCTTGGTGAGAGAAAAATATTTGTTCATCGAATTTGAAAAGATCTAATTTTTTCTGCAATTTCATTGCCCAATATATCAAACATTGTTATTTAGAATAGTTTTGGATTTAGAAATCAGGTTGTCTTTGAATTTATACTATTTGGTATATTTTTAAGTAGGAGAATTTGCAGCATATCAAGATAGCACATTAGATAATCAATTGTTCAGTTAATTTCTACGGGTGATTTCACTGATGTAGAAATAAGAAGTTGGTTAAAATAGGCAAAAAAGATGCTGTCTCTGATATTTCTTAAATATTAGCTCGGTACATTTAAAATCAAATATGATCACATGAAAAAAATAAAATTGCATGATAAAAAAAGCAGTGTTTTAATTAATTAAATTCTTGACTCATTGCCAGTTACCTTTTCAGTTTCATTAACAAGTTTTCATTTCAGTTGTGTTTGAATAAGGAAATATGAAAATAACATTTTGATAAAACTTGCAGCTTCACTCTTGGCTTGTTATAAGAAGATGGTTCTTGAAATTTCTAAATTATGATTTTAACACAAATACTTTGCTTTATGTGTAGCATCTGATGGTTTATTGCCTATGTAAAAGTTGTATTCCAATATCATACTGGCAAAACATAGTACAGAGTCAACAATTTGCAATGGAAAGAAAATAGTTTGCAATTGATTGTGGATAAAATGACTCTTTAAAAAATTAAATTAAAATATACAAGAATTGATGCATATTTTTATAAGCATTTTCATATTTTATAATAATAAATATTAAGTTTCAAGTATCAATGCTAAGATTAGCTCAAATATTATCTTTAACGCTAGAAAGACAGCATTTTCCATATATCTAGAAAAACTAGGAGCACTCATTTTGACAGCTTTCTTTTAATGACCAAAAACATTTTTTTTTCAAAATTTCTTTGTTGGAACCAGTTTTTTAATACATTTTGTTTTTAAATTTTGCATTTTCTTAACATTAATTTCCCTCCCATCACTTTTCTTCATTTTATATTTTTTATGTTCAACAAAATACAATATGTAGTACGTAATCTATTAATAGAATGCAATAAATACAAAATGAAACGCACTATACAAAGGAAATTTCTTCAAACTATGCAAAATATTTTAAATCGGTATTACATATCATAAACAACTTTAAAAATGTATACATTTAAAAATATAAATATTACAAATTGATTTCTTTAGAATATTCTTTTTTACTGTTTCTACAAACACTCAGCTTTTATCACTTTGCTTGTACATGATCTGCAAACTGACCTTTTACAATCACAGCAAATGTTCATAGTTTTATTGCGACATTAATTGATTTGTCATTGTTTGCTCTTTCTGCTTGAGTTGGTGGGTCCATCATCTGTACCTGGAGAGAAATAGGAAAGTGTAGATTTCTAAGTGGAAACATAATTGTTTCGCAACTCATCAGCTAAATTCAAAATATAATCACAAAACATGATTTTTGTACCAGTAATTTCCTTGTAAATCACCCAAAAATTGATAGCAGGTAAGTCGAGGATTATTTAAAAAAAAATTGTATTGGACATCTTCGAGAAGTAGAATTAGTTGAATACTTTCTTGCCATCTGAGTTATACATTGTAATAACATCAGACATCTTCTTTTGATTGCATTCAATTTCGAGTGTAGCAATATTTTTGTTTTTCTTTCCTTGGTATTCCGTCAGTGTAATATTATCATGCTTGAGATCTTTGCTAGAATACAGTTCTCCCTTTTTTGAGCTTGAATGATTCTGGTACATCTTTCCTTGTACGCTTCGCAGTGCCAACAAGGCTATGTCCTTTACTTCGTAATGTTTTGGCGAATTTTAACGATGTGAAAAAATTGTCAGATGTTCCTTCCAGTATTATGAAATAGCTCTGCCAAACTGTCCAATGAAGTTAGTTCACTTTCATTGCTAGGAATATAGACATCTTGTGATAAAAATTAGATTTTTCTTCAGAACCAGAATCCATTTCGGATAAATTCTGCAACATTTGTAGAATTTCTTTTTCAGGCATCATTTTTTTTACCAATGGTTCTTCACGACATCGTGAGAGAAAATATATGACCGAACAGGTGAAGAACAGCCAAAAAAATGAATATCTTTCATTTCAATAAAGCAGATGCTTCGAGCACAAAAAGAATTACTAAGAATTGCCATTTCCACCCCATCTCATTTCTATTCCTTCTCATCATATCTTTGTTGTGAAACAAATCATCAAAAGAGTAGTAAAAACAACAGAGTAGACAAAGCAAAAAATAGAGTAGAAAAAGCAACATAGGGTGTGTTATTTGTACAGCGGTCAAAATGACTGCAGTCGGTCTTTCTACGTATAAACATTTATAGTGTCAATAATAACAAGCAAAAGCAAATAATTTTTGATTTACATGTTCTTTATGAATAATTAGGAAAAGTCAGTGAACAAATAAGAAATCAAAGAATAAAGAAAGCAAATATGAGTGCTTGAATTCATTTGCTGTCAAAATGACCGCTCCCAATCTTTCTAGTGTTAAACAGTAAGAAATTTGCTGTTTTAACAAAATAACAGTTGTTATATTTAAAACCCATTCATATGAAGTAGATTTTTTCAGGTCTAGAATATTTAATGTTAAATGGTGCTGCAATGAAGAAATTTATTTTTAACAAAGAATGCATTTTGTGATATTATAATGGTAATTTAATAGAAGCATTTGTCCATTATTGTAAGAACAAAAAATTTTCTCTGCAATTTTTATATTTTCTCCTTCCAGAGATTTAGTGCTTAGATCATTATCCCATGAATATGAATAAATAAACTTATATATAATATAATAATAATTCCTTAATGTTGAAAAGTGTAGCATCCTTAGTTTTACTAGGAAATCACAGCCTATTTTTTACTCTTACCAAATCAATGATATTTTACTACACAGATCCAAGTCAGTTACTGACCTTGGTGTTACTTTTGACACTAGACTCGATTTTACCCAACATATTGATAACATTGTCTCTAAGGCCTACATTAAACTTGGCTTTATCAAACGTAATACCAGACATTTCTCCAGTGTGCTTGCTTTGAAGGTTTTGTTTTTCACTATTGTCCGCTCAGGTCTTGAGTACTGTTGTCTTATCTGGGACCCTTACTGTAAAAATGAAATTAAAATTATCGAACAGGTACAAACTAGGCTTTTGCATTACTTATTTTATCGAACAAATCACTATTATCCACAAGACTTATCCTCATCTCATTTATGTAACATCTTTGGCATTCACAGTTTGAGGGTCCGGCGTGATCTTTCTTGTCTGTTATTTTATCATAAGATAATTAATGATGTCATTGATTGCAGTGACGTATTGAGCCATATCACTTTTTCTATCGCGTTGTGTTTTTAGTGATTTCTGTGTCTATCTGTTGTTTTTTATTAACCTGTATTTTGTGGCTATTTTAGTGCTTTTCTCTGTATCATGCACTCTGTAATTGGAGTTTATTCTGTAGTGTGTATTTTTTCTAAATAAATAAATATACATTTTTTAACACTTTTTGGTATGCTTATACCCTCATGGCTAAAATTTATTTAATATAACTAGTTATCGTTTAATATTGCAGTGACTAAAACTTTGATCATCACAATTCTAGTTCTTGTTAAAGAAGTTTTTTTTAAATTAATTTTGCCTATGTGTAGTGATATTTCTGAATTCTTTTCTTGCTGTACTTATTTCTTTTGTGCTTCAAAATTTGCATATTTACCTCGCACAGATCATGCTGTTTTTACATTTTCAATCAAGACTGACTGACTTAAGGTAAAATTATCTTTGATTTTCAGAGAACGTGATTATGATGAATTTCCATATTTGCGTGGGGATGAATAAAGATTTCTGCAAGTCTTCCCTTCAAAGAAAGATTGAAAATATCAGCATAATAAGTTTTTTACTCGCAACTGTGGTCCATCATCAGTACGGGTTGTTGACAATCCTGTCCATGATATACAGCCAGCATCATTAAAATATTGGCTGTTTACATTTTATATGGACTTTTAACTGTTCTTAATGGTAGATTTACATGCAAGAAGCAAGTAATGGATAAATTGTGATGTTAAAGCTATGTTTTTGGCAGATCCAGAGCTATAAGTAGTTATGTTTAAAAATTCAGCTAGAGTAGGAGGTTATTGTAAATTTGATAAGCTTTCAAAATTTTACTTTGGCTGTCTGAAAGACTATGTTCTTTTCTTAACACAAATCATGTTATGAAATATATGAATTTCGTAGTATGAAATATGAATTGCATACTATTAAATAATTATGTTTTATGTGATAAAAGATTTTCTGTTTTTGCAATTTATACTTAGAAAATATTTGTCTACTTCAAAGAAAAAGAAAATATTCATTAACCAATAAGGTTTTTTTAACATAATTATTCCATAGAGTAAATTGATGTTTTAACCAAATGCATTTTAAATATGCTTTGTGGAATATACTATAATATATTCCACATTTAAAATGTGCATAATTAAGTAAGCATATTGTGGGATGAAACTGGAATCATAATTTCTATAATTTTTATTTAAAAATCAGAAAATTTAAGTTCCACTTTCTATTTTAACAAATTCTCCCTCATCCTTACCTAGAACTGCTTTTTGTAAGTGAATTAAACAAAAATAATATTTTTTATTGAATTTTTTAAATAAATAAGCTAATAATAATAAAGCTTGAATGATTTATTCCTACTTTGGAAAAAAATAGTTCATTTTCTAAACTAAACATGGATTTACCATTCTTTTCAGATAGTTTTAAATTTATTGCCCTATATTATTTAGTTAATGAAAAACTGATTCAAATACTGCTGTATTTCTTTTAGAATTAATGTTTCAAATTCTTTTTTTGGATTATTAATCTCCATTGCATTGACAGAGTAAAATAATGGTGGAAAGAAAAAAATTTTAAACTTGTCAAAAGTACCAAAATTTGCAGTTTTAATCATTTTTAAATAGTGAATTTTTTGGGTTAAAAAATTTATCACAAATTTACTGTAATTTTACTGAATTATATCATTAGGAATTCTTATGTCTCGTTTCTTTTGAAAATAGTGAATGACATGTTAAAGATTTTATTTTTCTTTTCAAAAAGAAATATTTTTTTTAATTTTTGAGGGAATTTTACTCTAAAATTTGTTTACAGAAATTCTGTCTTCCTTATGTTTCACTGTACTAAACCATATTAACTTCTTAACTGTTTTCTCCAAGTGTTGTGCATCAAATTGTCATTTTTTAAAGACTTATAGGCAAAAATTAATTCATTCGTAGATCAATGCAACAAAACAGAGGAAGTCATATAATTAGATAGTACAGAAAACTACACAGTTAAGGGGTAATCCTTTCAAAATTGCTAATTAAAAATTTGGTACTTTTCTGCTAGTCCAATAACAGTTTCCACCAATCATAAATTCATGTTTCACGATTGAATATTGCTATGCCTGCTGGCATACATTTTGCTACTGAAAAGGGCACGTCTAGCATTTATTTCTGTTGCTGTCTGGCTGACAGAAAAGTATTCAAAATGAAATCAAATCATAAAATAGGTGCAGGCAGTGATCTAAGTTCGCTAAATAATTATAATTTAAATTATAAAAATAATTGTATTTTATAATTTTTTATAAAACATATAAATTTATTATAATTTTAATATTATAATAAATTTGTCTATTATAAAAAATTATAATAAATAACTTTATTATAATATTAAAATTAGCTTTTCCAAAATTCTGGATCTACCAATTCATTTGTGTGTTGATTGTAAAGTGTGTTCGTAAAAAATTGGCAGAATTGCTTACGAATCATTTATGTGTATGTTTAATTATAAGTGTTAGAAACATGATTGCTAGACAAAAAAAAAATCTTTGTTGACATTTTATAATGCATCTAAATCAAAGTGCTTACTGTGATTTCAGTTGCAAATGCCATGCTTTTATTCATCGCAGCTGGATCATTTTCGTAGAGTGAGCAAATTAAGCAAAGTGTATTATTGTATATATATATATGAACATTATATGCATTTCTGTGATACACATGAATTTGAAACTATTTATCAGCATTGCAATAAAATTTGAAATTCCTATTATTAATGTAAATGTCTGTATATATGTATATCTTTTGTTATATGTTTTATATGCTATACACTTGTTTAAAATTTATTTTTTAATTCTTGTATGTGATCATTTAAAAAATATTAAAATGAAGGGAAGAAATCATTGCATTCTACTTAATTGCATGGTTTTTGTTTTTAAAAATTAAACTTCTATTTTAAGATGTGCAAAGTGTATACCTCTATATTTATATAGTAAAATTACATTTCAATGAAAAAAAATTAGGTACAGAAACAATGTTTATCTGTAATAAAAGTAGTCTTAAGTTGTTATCAATGAGCCGTAGGAGCAAATCTTGAAAGTTAAGAGGTTTTATCTTAAAAAGTATGGAGGATAATGAAAAAAAGTCAATTTAAAGAGTGTATATTGTATATGGTAGGTACAATTTAGGTACTGTTCTATGAATGGAACCCCAATTGTTGTGAAGCTGAAATGTTGGCATTATTTGGATTTGGCAATCTGTCATTAGGATTTGGCATTTTTTTTCTAGGGTTCAGTTAAAGGAAAAGTATGCCAATTTAGTATAAATTGACCCTCTACATAAACCAATGACTGAATTAGAAGCTATGTAAAAATGTAGGTATACTCTTTGTATATGGTTTAACAACTTAAAAAAAATTGTGCCATTTCCAAAATGGGAATGTGTTGTATTTTATAGATTTTGAATACTTGGCAACTTTAACCTTTTCCCTGCTAAAATATGGGCAATTTTCTTATTCTGCTTTTATAAAAAAAAAATTTATAAAGAGCATTATATTTTTATTTTATTTCTTATAATGGAGTTTTTTAAATAAATTTTGCAGATATTTTAAACTTTTTTCAGATTAAAAAACTTTCATATTAAATTGAACAAAAAGAGTTTTAAAAATATGTTTTCACTAAAAAATTCATTTATACTATTTGTGAATATCTTTTTAAATTTTATATACTACATTGCTTTAAAATAAGTTTCCTTTTCATGGTCATAAATTAGATGTTTATTTTGAAAATCACTATCATAGATTAATGTACTTGTTAGCATATGTTGAAATTAACAGTGAAAATAACTATAAACTATATTATAATAAATTATTACAAATGTTTCAAGTCATTATAATCTGTCCATGTATAAATATGCATTTATAGTTACTAAATATGGGAAAACTTACTCAAAGTCATAATGTGGACCAAACTAACAGACATATAATAATATTAAAGCACATTTTTCTTTTTCAATTTACTTATCATATTGTGACCTTTTAGTATGTATATTAATATTGTTTTTTATAAAAAAGATACATTAGCAGTCAAAAGGTTAAAGTATTTCATTCTAGAGAAAATCAGCATTTATTATAAATTTGAAATGCTTACTTTTTTTTCCAACAGTCTGTATTATTTTTGTATGACTAGGTGTAATGAAATCAATTATTAATACATTGGACAAAAGGGTGAAAACAGGTTGATTCAAAATTACAATTTTATTATTCATATTTCTTTAACTTCATTTTCTTATGTTGCTTTTTTATTAATAATCATTTCAGTTTGCCTATTCAATTAATTGAGCTGCTGTTTGTGCATTTATTGTTGCAGTGTCATTTCAGATTTTTCATTTTAATACTATTCATTATAAATATACATATCATCGATTCGTAGAAATAAAATTTTTCAGACATCTAATCTTTCATTAAATAATTCATGTATATTCTATGTGGTTCTTATGTTATACACAATATATACATTTGTCACTTTTTGTATTGCATATTTTTTTAAGTACTGATATTTGTTATTGCATTTCAGATCTATGAGCACAGTAAAATGCATCAACTGCACTTATAAACAATTTTATTTTTCTTTGAAATATGATGTAGTTTTGTAAAAGGATTGCTTTTATAGATTTATCTTCATGATTCAGGTAATGCAGTGGTTCTCAAAGTGTTCTGGGGAGTCTTGACTTTATCACAGGATGAAGGGAGATATTATGTAATTTTATTTACATTTTTAATTCAATTTCATAGGTCAAGGCATCAAGTGTGTCAAGTACGCTTTGTGTTTGTTTATACAGTGAAACCTCTCTACAGTGGACACCCTCTGTTCCAAGAAAATGGACTGATCTAAAGGGGTTTCATGTTTGGAAGTACAAAATGCATATTTAAACAAATCCTAATAATTCGTTATTTTCTGATAAAGTGAATTTTAAGAATCATCTAAAGAAAAAAGTACTTTATACCAAAGTTTCTTTTGAAAGAGATAAAATTTGTGTTTGTTTGGATCTTTCCTCCTCTTCTAATTTGAATTTTTAACTTTTTTTTCTTCTTTTTATTGCTATTAATTGGAAAAGATATATCCCTAATCATTTCGTCAGTAGTCGTTGAGGAATAGACAATAATATCATCTATTTTCCTAGTTTCTTCTGTTGAACTGAAGGTTTCATTTGATAATAGTAGCAACTCATAGGAGGAGCTTCTTTGTCAGAGTCCGAATCGGCGCACAAAAGGCACAAATGAACTCTTAAATGCCCAACTCCAGCAGAGGCCAAAATTCACTTTTCTCTTCACATTAGGGAAGGAATGATTCATTTCAATTAGATTTCCAGTTTTGTTTTTAAGTGTATAGAGTTTTTTGTTCTTAAGAAGGGAAATTCTTCACTCTTCTCTCCTTTCTTACGAAGGGAATTTATTTCATTGAAATAGAATGGGCGACCAATCTGGCCGCTCATAGAGGTTATTTTAGCCTTATGTCTGTGGCCAAAAATTATGTGCAAACAGAAGTGGCTGTTGAGAGGGGTGGCTGCTTAAAGAGGGTTTTTTTTTTTTAATTTCTAGTGTTGTCCAGTATTAGAAAATTTTTCCACCAAAATTCAGGAACAGAGCAACAAATATTGGTTGCAGACAGTGGTTTGTAGCCTTTTCTATGTCTTCTGTTATGTAAGCAGTTAAGTGGGGGAAAATCTATTCTTTTTTTATCCATTAACTGGATTTTGGTTGGTAGTAAAAAATGAATATCTGCTCCTATGTACTAAAGCTAAGATAAATTTAACTTCATTTGCTACTTATTTGTACGAAGCTGGGTTTTTGGCAATCGCCACCATAAAATCAAATTATTATGTGGAAAAGGAAATGAGGTAGTTGTCTCCAGTTTAATTTCGCTATTTGAGTAATCGTGTACCGATCCCCAGGCTCGTCTCCTCCTGCGCTGGTTATTACATTTCTTAAAATTTTTATGTGACCTAAAATGTGTTATTTATTTTTATCTAACCTATACAGAAATTGAATTTTTAATTTAAAAAAATACTTAAAATTTTAAACATAGCTCTTATGAAAAGTCTGGATTCATTAAGGGAGCTGGGAACGGGAAAACTCTGGGAGCCACTGAATTAATGAAATGAAAGCATTAATGTTTAATTATAAGTCATTTAAGGTAAAGTCATTTTCTGATTTTTCCTAAACTAATGATAATCAAAATTATCTTTCATGATGACTTGCAAGGAAATACTTTCCATTGTGCTTTGGTATAAAGGTTTGTTTCATATTTTTATTTTTTATATAATATTCATTTTATATCTAATTTGTTTCTTGCAGCTTTTGGTTATTTTTTTTTACTTTTAATCAAATGGTATAAATTTTAATCTTAACCTTTTACCATAGACTTAAATCTACTATGTTTAGTGTATTCACCTCTTACATTTTATAGAAAGGCAGGGGCGAACCACTATATTATTTTTATGAGCTTGAATGTTGGGCTTTTTTTTAAAAAATCCACTTTTATGTGTTTGGAAGTTTTGCATAAGTGTTCATTTTCTATTTATGTCTTGAATCAAAAGTTTTATGAAAAGAGTGTAAATTTGGAACTTACAAACAGATCTGGGTAAGGGATTGCTTGGCATATTTAAAATATCAAACAATTGTGCTGTCTGGTTCAGTAAAAATCACCCAAAAAAAAGGAAGAAGTAATTTTTAATTGTCTTTTGTATAAAATTATAATTGGAAACAAAGATGACTTCGAAAAGAATTTACTCCTTGACAATTTTTAATAAGTAAAACTTGTATATTGAACTACTGAATTTTTAAATCTGTAATTAAATCAGTTGTTCACAGTGATTATTATTCCAAACAAAAACTATTTAAAACTTTAATCCTCTTGACTGTCCTATGAACACTTAGCAGAATCAGAATCGCCTCACAATCCCAAAACAGAAGTGTCATAATTAATAGTAAAGAAAATTCCCTTATCGAAGGCTTAAGTGCTTTTTTTCTGATTCTCATCTTTTGAAGTGTTCAGAATTTTGTGTATTGGAAGTATAGTCGCCTGTTATTCATATTAATCCACACCTGTGTGTCTATCTCATAGAAAAGAGATCAATTTTGACCAAATTCGGTTTTTCAACGACGCCATATTGAATTCCGACTGTACTTTCAATTTCCTTCCCTTGTACATGTTTTTCCTATCATGAATTGAATTTGACCAAAGCTTTGTTACAATTGCATTGGCTGGAATTGTATACTTGCTTTTGAATTTTGAACTACTATTG
Organism: Araneus ventricosus; assembly: GCA_013235015.1. Taxonomy (NCBI): domain Eukaryota; kingdom Metazoa; phylum Arthropoda; class Arachnida; order Araneae; family Araneidae; genus Araneus; species Araneus ventricosus. The sequence goes on along the minus strand of BGPR01000809.1, from coordinate 377,221 downwards.
TAGATTGGATATTTCAAGAAGACAATCACTTGCTGCTATGATTTCAAATTGTAGTGTAAAATGTGTTGTACATATATTATACGAATTTCTTTTTAATTAGATATCACTACCATGAAGAATCATGCCTACTAATCTATGTAAATGTGTGGAAAACATATTTTCCTTCAAGGTCAAATATAAATGCAAAGTAATAGCTGAAGTTTAATACTGTCTTTTCCTGTATAGAATTTAATGCTAAAAAATATCGGCAATAGGTTGAATATTTTCAATACAGAAGAAACTGCCATCTCATCTTATGAATTTTCATCATATAATGCATGACTTCATGAATGGTTTGAAAAAAAAATCCATTGCCTGTTAATGCAAGCATTATCTTAGTATCTGCCTTTAATACAGATTATAAGCAATTTTCCCACCTGACTTTTGTTAGCAATTTCTGTTATTGTTAACCTATATACTTATTAAAAACTCAATTCCCTGCCTTTCAATGTTCCTCATGAAATGTAGCAAAATAACATTTTGTAGCCTGTATATACGAGATTTAAACCTTTACATTCATGACTGTATGTACATAGAACTGTTTGAAAGTAGTGTAAAAGCGTTATATGTGTCAACAAAAATGTATTTTCAAAGTGACAATAATAATAATAATAGTTTTGCTAATAGAATCTTTGCCATAAGCTTATGGATTGTTATTTAATTGTATTGAAACATTTAACAATGCTTGCCTTAGCTTGATGATTTTTTGATGAAATGCATACTCTGCTGCTGAATTCAAATATCTCACTAATGTTGTTATGAAATATGCATTAAATTGTATTTTGTCTACATGGATTCGTAGCTTGCTTTTTAGGCAAAAGACTTGGAAGGCAGTAATTTTAAGATGTAGAAAAAGCTTGTAAAATTGTGTTGATTGTCTTTTCTTGTTGTGTGCATAGAACGTTTGGAACTGCCTTTTTAAAATAAGAGCCCATGACAACTTGTTACTTGTATATCTATGAAATGTGTTGTTTCTTTCTCTTCTGAAGATCTAATAGAAGTTCTTTATCATGTTAAATGTCGGTACCGTCCTTGTAGAAAGCCAAATATATCGATGTGAAGGACAAATGTGTAGAATGAAGAGCGTTGTGAAGCAGTGGTAATAAGTATTTTATCTTCATTTTATAACAGCCAATGAAACCAAAAATAAATCTAGATATACCAAAAAAGGCTTTGAGTATGAAATTATTTGGTATAGCAAAACACTCCACCCTTTTAGGCACGTGCTATATCTGCTTAAAATTCAATACATCTGATAACAAAGCACCAGTGCTATTAAAAATGCACAAATTTACGAACATTATGCCTGACCACATACGAATAGTAAATGCAAATCAACTTCAATAAAATTTCACGATCGCTGAAAGTAATAAAAACTAATATATACATTAAAATCATTTTTTATTTAGTGTATCATTTATGTATTTACTTGTGATCAAACAGTTTTCTTGAAAGAAAATCCAGTTTTTAGTGGAAAAAAAATCTCTAAAATGCTCTGTTCTAGATGAAATGTGAATTAATTGCACAATGTGCTCGTTTCATCTAACCTAAGATATATAGCACAAAATTATAGATAAATGGCCCATTTATAAAAAAAATCCAAATAAAATTTATTCTTAAAGAATTGTGGTTGAAAATAAGGCAAAATATAAATTTCTAATGTCAAGAGCTTTAAAAAAAACCCCGAATTTCGTCAATTCCGAAGCGTCGCAGATGTTAATATTCAATTAATCTGTCGACCGATATTCAACACACTTTTGCAGTGATTTTAATTTTCTAACTTTGCTAAAACACGACAGCTCTATTCTTCCCTCTTTCAGTTAATTTAACTGAAAGTAGAATAATGCAAAAAATGATCGTGTTCGAATACCATCCAACATTCAAACCATAGAGGAAATTAGAAAAACTACCATGAAATAAGTTCTTTCTTGTTTAAATAACATACATTCGTCTTATTTTTTGATGTTTTGTGCGTTTCTGGAATTGCCTAATCAACTTTAATAAAATTTTCGATGAAGTAAGCCTTTTCAACAAGTATTAAATTTTTCTCCGAAATGTTGGTGTTTTCTCATGGTTGTCAATTACACTAGGATGAATCATGTATTTAATGTTGCCGAATTCTTAATTAGATTTTTTTAATCAAGTTTCGTTTCTTTAATTTTTAATAAATTTATGAAGCATTCCTTCAAGGAAGTCAAATCTGAAAATTGAGACTTGTGTGGTTTTTCTGCATTAGTTTATGCGTAAAATAAATATCAGTTTTATGCTGATATTTGAACTGATCGATATCAGTTTTGCGCTGAAATTCACCTTTCACATACTTAAATCATTCTCTTGCGTCATTTCGTATTCTTTCTCCTAACATATTTGCCTAAGTTCATTTAATAACTACAGTAATTAATATGCAAGATATACGCAAGGAAATTTGATTTGTTCCGCAGGTATCCTGATATTCATTTTTATCATTTCCGAGAAAGGTTAATAATCAATTTTCGAAAACGTTTTCGCTCACTGTAACCACCGAGAACAGCCCGGAGGGACTTCATTAAAATCATTTCCCCTCACTCGTTTCCCAAATTGCAATTTATTTTCCCGTCATAATCCCCTTGAATGAGCAAACTGCTGACGTGACGCTGTTTCTGTAATTGAAAAGTTTTTTCCGACTCATTTTCTCCTGTCGCCATTTTCGAGTTCCCTCGAGAGAGAGAGAGAGAGAGAGAATTCGGCGAAGGGAAAAGTATTCGAAAGTTAACGAGAATTCTTTCTTATTGAATATTCTCCTTTCTTACGTCCTGATATTCAGCAAAATTGGAAATCGATAAGCGCTTTCCAAAAGCCGAAAAAGTTCCAAACGAGCACCGACTTACAGAATACTTGAATTTCAGACGATATTTTTTAAGAGCAGGAAATTCCTTACTTGAACAGGAAGAATAGTGATCTTTTTTTTTTTCCCCACTAGTTTTCTTTGCCTTCTTTTGTTCCGATTCCAGATCGTTCGGAATCGTTATGCTAAACATATATTTGTTGGATTTCCATAACTGGAATGCTTACTGTGCCTCCTAAAAAGACAGTGTTTTATTTTTGTTTTGTACTTTCTCTCTTTATTGTTGTTCCAAGCGCGTGTGTCCAGGGCATATTCTGAATTCAACGCTACTGCTTTTAAACGAGAAAGTATTCTTTTCACTTTTGTATGAAACAGCAAGTTTAAAGTTGTTTGAATATAAAGCACGATAGTTACTATTTGAAAACTTCTTTAATTTCATAACGGTATTCGAAATTATTTATCAAATATCTTCTGATTTACATAAAACTACGTGAAATGAAAAACTCTTAAGAAGTTAATAATCGTTACCGGAAAGCACATGTTTTGAGAAGGGGAAAATTTCCAAATTCATCACCAATTAAGAATAATATTCAACTAACTTGTAGACTCGGTATTCTCAAAAGCATTTTGCTTTTTGAAAAATTGTATTGATCATGTATATGTATTTTTGAATTGTTATTATTTACCGTGGCCTAATGTCAATTATAGAAAAAGCCGATTAGTTTATCCATTGTATTTCAAAATAATATGCACGCATTTACATCAAAGACATAGTGTAAGGGTATTGATATTCATGTCTCCATTGTTAGGAAGAACAAAATATTTTAACATTTTTAAGCCAAATATGACAAGAGGGCGGCGAAAGAAAGATCGGAGGATTTGTGAATGTTACTGATTCTTGCTGTTTCCTTTGCATTTTCGCAATGATTCTTTAAGGGTGTTCTCAAAAGACTTATTTTTTTTCCGCTCATCAACACGAAAGTTTTCGGCACATTTAAGCCGGTCATTCACGAGCATTCCACTCCCCTCTCTTCCATTTTTAGCCCATCCATTTAGGCGCCTCATTCACGGCTCCTCCACGCAATGCAAACCTTTCAGCTAAAGGTCGCCCCGATCCCCTACTTCTCCCCCGCCTGCTCTGATTTCCTCTAGAGCGAGACATCCTCCCTCCAAGTAGTCGCATTTCAGCATTTATGGCCCAGCAGTCCAAATGGAGCGGACCAAAACCAGTCTGGATATCCGAGTACACCGTTCCAATTCTCATCCGGTTTTTGCATCGAGCGATCGAATTTGCCTGGAGTGGAGCTCTCGTAAATGTCCAGCCTTACAGTGCCATTTGTTCACGAAAATGCGCGGAGTTTCGTGACATCACTGTCGAAGTGCGTAAGAATGAATTTCTTGGGGTATAAAACACACCTTCCGATAGCGACCTTTTAAGCATTCGCATCTTGAGAATCGGTTCCAGTGTCAACTTTCACACTCTTTTCTGATAAATTCATTTTTTGAAAAATGAAAAACACTGCTCGTTTTTCTGGCACTGCCTCGGGTTGATAGAGGCATGGATAATCGAAATCTAAACCGTCTCCCAGAAAAACTGTACTCATTATTTCCCATGTCACCGATATGCTCCTAAGATTAGGGGAAAGCCACCGATTAGAGTTTGTAGAAGTCCGTGTCTCTTAAAGACGTTATCTCTTAACTGACGACGGAAAAGAGTGTCTTTCTTTTCGCGTAATGCCCCCCTGGGGAGTCTTGAGACTTTATAAGAGTACCGACGAATTTCTGGAAAATCACCAATTCTTGTGAAGCACTATTTTAAGGTATTCTCTTTGGAATTTCCGCGATTGGTGTTTTAGAAAATGATGTTTGTTCGCGATAATTTCTAGCTCCTCTAGTGATGAAATAATAAATTTTGGGGAATGTTTTAAGTATATTTTACAATAATATTTCCCATTTTTTACCACGTTTTTATTAACTCGCTTTCTTGTCTGTTCGGTACAAATTTTGCGATCGATTTTTAACTAACTTCCCGATGAGCTAGAGACTTTAAACATAGCTCAGAACTGGATAACAAACAGACAAAAAAGCGAATTAATATATATAAATATACTAAATTTACAATATAAAATAATAACATATAATATGCAATATTTAACAGTAAGAATACAGTTACTACTAACTATAGTTTGTTATTAGTAATTTGCACATGTCTCTGTCATAATCTCATCAAGATGTTTAAAATCGATTGCAAAATTTCACACACACAAGACTAAAAAGGAGAAAATAATTGTATTTAAATAAAAAAAAATTAATCTACCACTTTTTTAAAACGGACTAAAAAGTATAAAATAATTTCTCCAAGCCCCATACAGATTTAAAACGAAAAAAGTGGGGCGCATGCAATATATAATAGGAGTGTAGGGAGTAGCTGTTGTTGAGAAACTCGCACAACACTTCATATCATTTGCATTGCAATGAAATTGTCATTGACTTAGATGAACTAGTCATGCATCAATTATCTATTGCACGCGCCCCACGTTTTTCGTTTTAAATCTATGTGGGGCTAGGAGAAATCATTTTATACTTTTTAGTCCGTTTTAAAAAAGTGGTATATTGAAATTTTTTTTTATTTAAATACAATTATTTTTAGTTACTGAATTTATACTTTGAGACGATATTCAATACATTCTATGTGTTCACGTTATCGTTGCTATAAAGAAGTATAAATTTTTAAAAATCATTATAAATACAGATGGATCAGTCTGGAACATTATCATATTTCGGATTGGAGGTTTGAATCTCCTTTAATTTTATGTTTAGCTCCATCGTACAGAGAAAAATAAATGTGATTTTTTTTATTATTTGAAAATCTTCAAGGAACATAAAGCAATGACCTTGTATGTAGGTTTTAATAGTAAATTGATTGATATTATAGTCACTGGCATCTCATGTTAGCAGCATTGGCAAAGCTACGTGGTGTGTCATTCCGGGTAATTAAATAGTCCTTAATATGATCCTGAGGTATTTCAAGGTTGTTAATGCAGTGGGTGAACGGTTAACGAAATGTTCACACTACGAACAAATCGGATAACGAACACGTTCGTGAAAGATTTTTAGATTGGAATAACGAACACTTTTTCGCATTACGAACATTTCACAGAAGACATGTACAATTTGTTTAGTATATTAATGTCCCGTTTCGAAGCAACACGAGGCCTATTTTGGGACACCTCGTAATTTTGACTCTTGAGCTGGCACATCCATCTTCAAACTGCCGCACCACACCAGCATGCCCACATATATGATTCAGTGGAATTGGGTTTCGAACAAATAGATAACTCAAAGAACAGTATTATTAGCAAAATGAATTGAACACAAATAAAAATTAAACATTGCGCATGAATAGAATTTTTAGAACATAACGAATTAAAAAATATTCTTAAAAAGAAAATATTTATATTTTTAAGCATATGACAAAATACTTAAAAACAACATAAAAGTCAAACTCTTGCTATGAATCTTTTAAAAGTCTTTACTTTTTAATAATGCTTTATTAAAAAAAAACTACAAAATTAAAAGTAACCAAGAAAGGTATACACATGTCTAGCATGCAAACATGCAGGCCCCGCCTTAAGCCGCGTTCCGACGGCCTGTCTTTCCACGAGTTCCGTCCGCGTTTCGCGTTATTTCCCATCGTCTGAACAGGAAGAATCGATGTGGCTCGTGGGCTTGTAAGCGCATATGTTGTTTCCCGCGTTACAGCGGTAAATAGCTCGCACATCAAAGAAAAGGGGAGTGGCCAGACGGCGTCAGTGCATCCGTTCACTCGAGCGCTGCCAAGATATTTGCAAAACGGCGCGACTGTTCGAGTTCCACAAGTACGAACCTCGAGGTATGGCCAAGCCACACGCCGTCGGAACAAGGCTTTAGCCGAAGCCATGCGGATGACAAGAGAGGCCACTGAGAAGTAGCCCACCCAATATAAGGGCACAGCGGGTTACAAAAAGGAAAATCAGTCCAAGTTGCAACAAATAATTAATAGCAATTACTTGTTAATAGTAATGTAACAAGTTTATAATTACTGCATTTGTTTTACTTGTTTAGTTATGTATTTAGACTTTTTTATGGACTTCTATTTATTATTTATACTCATCTTCTTTTTTTTTTCGTGTATATATTTGTGTTTGTTTTATTGTTCTTTATTTAAAAAATTCTTTGATTCAGATTAATTCTTTAGAATGTTTTAGCTTTATTTTTACATGCAAATTTCCTTTGTTCAGATAGTTAGTTATACGTAATATTATTTTCTTTGGATCCTAAATTATTTTTTTAGTAAGAGAATTGTAGTTTGTATTTTATTTTATTTGTTAGCTTCTCTCATATTAGTCATTTTGTTAATTTTTTTTATCTTACTTTAGGAAAATTTTAATTTACTTTATTGTTATATTGGCTGTTTAATTGATACTTGATTGGTATAACTTGTTGTAATAATCGAAGATATAGGTAACGAGCAATTTGGGTAGAAATAACAATCTTTAAAGCTAATTGGCTGTATCAGGTACAATAGAGTATCAGTATCAACCTGCACCCGATACAGCAAAACCGGGTATCAACCCAACCCTAGCACTTTGCCTAATTGATAATTCGGCCCTGGATACCTCAGTGTTTATTCGACTTAATTTAAAAGGAGAGTGTTTCCCTTTGCTAATCAATAGGGGTCCATTGTCCAGGTCGTTGCCATGGGCGATGGATTGAGCAGAACAACCCTCCGTTTTAATGAGAGGAAGATGGATATCTACACTTTTAACCCAAAATAAAGTGGTTGCTTAATTTAGCGCATTTATCGACCCGCGCACAAAACAGGAAATTCATTTTCTGCTCGTTAGTCAGCTTGTTTGGACGGTAATTATGAAAACAACATAACTTTAATTCAAGCTGGGAAGTTTCGTCAATTTGGGGCAAATTTTGCTTAATTGTTGACCGTGAAGTAATAATCTTTCGCAATTAAAATAACTTGTTTGCGGAAAGGTAATTTCATTCATAAGCGTTTGTGTTAATTCTCTTATGATGAAGACACAACTCGCCTTTTGTTAGTTTGCTGAAAAACTATATGGCAATGGCTTGAGAGGGGAGGGACTGCATTGGCTATCCCGAGGACAATTCCTTGCTTCATTTGTCGAATTTATGTATTTAAAATAATCGGCAAAACCAAAGAACGAATCCTCCAACCCCAACCACTGGACCGATTTTTATTTCATATGAAAGCTTATGACCCCTAGATACGTCATCAATGGTCGCCTGCACTTACCCCTCCATTTTCGAGAGGAATTTCAAAAACACTACTTAATAGTAGATTTCTGTATGGAGAGAAACCCTGGCAGAGTCCCCTAGCCCTAAACACTGTACCGATTTCGCCAATTTTTATTTTATATGAAATCTCATGACTACTAGATAAGTCAGTGCGTAACCATCGAACAGCTACGGTCAGTGGCGACAACTCGGGGGAATCCCCCCCCCCCCCTACTTTTCGTGGGAAAAATTAATTTCATTTTAGACGCTTAAAACTAGGAATTATAAAAAAAAACAACAGTGTCCGAGAAAGCTAGCTAATTTTCCAACTGAATTTGAAAATTATTTTGTCTACTCCCTATACTCCCGGGTATTTTTAGATGTCTATAAGTTTTTTGCCCTCCCCCCCATTTTTCCCACCTATTCGCCACCACCGACATACGGCATCAATGGTCGCTTGCCCCCCCACTCACCCTTTTCGCAGGACATTCTCTATGGGGAGAAATCTTGACAGAGCCCCTTAGCCTTAACCACTTTACCGATTTCGCCAATTTTTACTTTATATGAAAGTTCCTGCCCGCTAAATACGTTATAAATTATTGCCTATCCCCCGCCGCTCTCTATTTCAGAGAGATATCGCAAAATAAAACTTTGACCCTCCCCAGCCTCAAGAAATGGACCAATTTCATGAATTTATCTCGCCGCTTTGCAAGTTTAGCTACTGGCTGTTAAAATTACGGGCGAACAGATGGTCGCAGAAGGTGGCTAGTTAATTCTTATTTTGAAAGACCACAAGAAGTGCCAGAAATGATTCGCGCAATTTTACACTGATAGAGTCTTCTTGAGGTCTTTCAAAATAAGAATTAACTAGCCACCTTCTGATAGTGAGGAGCCTTCGATTGCCCCCTTACCAGCAATTATCATTTTGTTAAGCCTTCAGATTCTAATAAACCTTTATGGTTTTCAAGTATTTTAAAGAATAGTAATTCACTTGCTCGTTTTGAGCATATTAGTAAGATTTCTAGGAAAATTTGTGATGATCTGGGATCGTAGTTTTCGTGCCTCAGGTTGTTGCTTGGTTTATATTGTTTTGTATGGTGTTGTATTTTGTATGATGTTGTAAAAGTGATGTAGTGATATAGGCGTCATTGATTCGCCTTGGGACTTTTAGATCTTTGATCTCCTCCCCTACCCACGGGAGTGTATATATGTTCAGTTTCTGTGTGTTTTTGTAAGTTTGTTTTCCTGTATGTTTTCTCCGCACTTACCCAAACGGACGTAAGTTATGTTAAATGGAGATTAAATATTATTGTATGTTTTATTACTTATTATTATTGTATTGATATTTATTGTTACTTCCATGTTGGAAGATTATGAACTGTTTGTTAACTCTAAGTTTATTTTGTAAATTCTGTACTTTGCCCGTTTGGCTATTGTAACCTTTCTGTTTTTGAAAAAAAATAAATGCTGTTTCCGGTGGGCTGGTGTTCTCCTGTTGTCCTCTGGAGGCTGGGACGGCTCTCTCTCCCCGGCGGCCCTTGTGGTGTCTCACACCCTCACGGGTAGGCCGGTCGCCGTGGGTCGGGTACTGATAGTGAGGAGAGTCCTTGTGGTTTCTTACACCCTTACGGGTAAGCCGGCCGCCGTGGGTTAAGTGATTGATAGTGAGGGTGGCAAATGAAGTGGCATCCCACTCTTCAAACTTCCTCACGACAACGTGAGGATGTTCCACCTGCGAGGACGCATCAAATTTACATCAAGCCTACTTATGCGGATCAATGGAATTGGGTTTCAAGCCCGCATTCTTTGGCCCCTTTCGCAATATGCGGTTTCAACCGTTACTGCGCAAAGTTGTTTACTTTTTTGCCGTGTCGTGTTTGCTTTCACACTTGACGCTTCGCGCCGTCAGTATTTGAGCGCGCTTTCTCACTTCCTAGCTGTTTCGGTATGGATCGGAAGCAAGTAGCAGCAATACGGTCTTGCACCTATCAATCAAAAGAAACGAGACTATAATCGCCTCACTTTTGGAAGAACAACGTGCAGATGAATGTCGTGTAGCATCTTTTGATGAATTCCACAACCGAATGAAAAATTATACTCTGCGGCAAAGCACTAAAATGTGGAACTGCATTCAACCGACAAAAACTATGCGACTCTGAAGTAACTGTGTTGCCCGTTAAATCATACGTGGGGGCAGTGGCGAATCCAGGGGAGGGGCTTACAGCCCCCCACCCCCCCCCCCCAGAGTCAAGATAGAATTCTTCATTTTATTTAACATCATTACAAGTGTTTTTTCTTAATTTCCCTCTTTTAAAAAATAATAAAAAAGCTTCAACATTACTTTCTGGCTTGACATGCTCGAAACTTTTCCTACTTCTGTAATCATTCCACTTGTACCATTTTTTCTAGAGAAATTTGAAAAAATCCGAAGGCGCCCGGATATTTTTATCACATAGTTTATTAGACAGACAGTGCAAAAAAACTCTCCTTTAAATGAGTTGAAACAACTTGTTACCTAAGTAAAAATTTACTCAGAATTATCAAGTCTCGTGATCGAACGTAATGCTTTTTTTTTTTTAAATTCCCTGTTTGCGAAGTAAACTAAACATATTTAGGTACAATTTATGATAGAGAGCTATAAAAAGCATCGGAGCATCTTAGAAAAGATTTTGCTTTGCATTATTTCCATTCAAAATAAATATATCAATAACATTTTTTGATAGAATACTATGTAAACATAGTATTCTATCAAAAAATGTTATTGACCTTATAATTCTGTATCCTTAATATTATCCTTATAATTCTATATGTGAAATTCTGATAATATTTTTAAAATTTGCCCTAATATATTCCATATAGGTTTCACAAAATGGATGCGTCTCCTTTGATGACTCAGATTCCAAAAGAAAAAAGCAACCGAAATCTGCCGCCTCCAGCAACAAGGCAGTTGATGAACATGCCAAACGATTTCCTGTGCAGATGATTCACGATGTGTTGTTGGTGCGAAAATTTACCAGCGGCACAGTGAAAAAGGAAGCTGCTGTCTTCTTGACAGCCGTTATGGAATATTTGTCCTGCGAAATTCTGGAGCTGACAGCCAATGTCGCCAGAAATCGTAGCAACAGCCAAGATGAAGCTCTGAAAGTGATCCAGGCGGGTATTCTCGAAGCGGTTGAAACCGATCATGAGATGAAGGAACTTATTGTAAGAGTTAAGAAAATTAACTCAGATGGTGAAAAGTGATGTTGGCGTTACTGCTTTGCCAAAAGGAAATTGATTGTTCCATTAAAGTGGTATTAATTATGTAAACAGATCACCAAAATTTTATCAAACTGCTGTAAAATGAAGTATACACACAAAAAGGTGCCATCGTTCACTAGTCTAAAATTCTTAAATTCAGTGCCCAATGTAAAATAATTTAATATTTTATGATTTATCTTTATTCGAAAAGCAAATTCGTAAAAAGAAGAAATAAAGATAAAATTAAATAATATATATAATTAGGAATAGATATTAGCTTTGTTTCCGATTCCTAACTTAAAATAAGTATTCGAATTGGTCTTTAAGAATGAATACAGCACCTTAATTAGTAGAAACAAACACGGATATCTTCTTTGTACCCTCAACTTGTTTGCCACTGTATCGCCGCGTGCTCTTTCCGTACGCCTTCACAGAGCACCCAGAATCAATAATCTACAGCATTTGGTATATGAGGAGTGTTTTACCGAATTTCTCGAATAATCTGAATTCTCCGGAATTCGAACAGAGGTAAGCCCCAATTAGTTCGGATTCCCGGGGTTCTACTGTATTTAAATAGGGGTGTTCGCACGAACATTAAATCGGAATAGTAATCTCCATCTCTACTGATAATGCAGGTCTACGATGAAAAAATTGTCTTAAAATATTTGGTCTTTTTCACATTTTTTTTTTCCGATGCTCATTACTGGAAAAATAATTAAAAAATCTATTACGTACAGTTTTGCCACAAATCACAAGTCAAATAGGCAAGAATTTTGTATATTTAAGAGCAATTTAATATTATTTGTATGAGCTTATTGAACCTATTTACAGATTTTTAATACCAATTTGCTCTATGTGAAATAATAATTTGGTCTAAATACCCAAAAAAGAATAAACGAACATTTATTAAGTATTTTCCTCTAAACTCGTAAACTGTCTGTTCAAGACAACAGTAAAGCTAGAGAAAACAAGTTTAAACTCGATCGTTAGACTGTTGGTGCATGTCTGCCCTCTCACCCTCTTCCAATTACTACCATTTTTCCTATAAACGTCTGACTTACTTTAAAGTAGCATTACCACACGAGTATACAATTCTGAGCTTTGAACAGAGGTGCTTTTTACTTTCAGTTCGTATTGCGGTTGAGAGAAATGGCTTGCAAGAGATGGCGTTTATTCATCCGATTGTTTCTGCTGTATTTCAGATTTTGTGAAAAAAAGCATACTTTACTTATTTTGGCAGGAAATTGGGAGATCAAGGCAAACCTTTGGACCCACACAAAGTTGGTTTGGTTTGTATAGAAGAATTAAGACAATGGCTTCCATGTAAAACACAGTCTTTTCGCTTTGATATAACAACGGTTTGGAGGGAGCTTTAAAATCCTACTGATGACTGCTATTTTTACTTTCTCGTATACGAAGTGTAACAAAGAGAAAGTATTGTAATCGTCAAAAAATTCGAACTCGAGAATTTGACGGATCTCCACGTTTTAGACCTCCCTGAGTCCGAAAAACACAATTTGGGAATTATGTCTGTGTGTCTGTCTGTGAACACGATAACTCGAAAACTATTAGAGCTACGGGGATGAAATTTGGTATGTGGTCTTTGAACATAATTTGTAGGTTTCTATCAAATTTTGGACAAAATCCGTCAAAGGGAAGTCTGTCTATTTGTATGTCCGCGGTCATGTGAACGCTATAACTCAAAAACTTGAATAGCTAAATGGATAAAATTTGGTACACAGTTTTATCGTTATGAATGTAGGTCCGTAAAAAAGTTTGGGCCAAATCCGTCAAAAAGAGGCGTTCAAATTGCATATTCAATTTCTTTTAATCCGATTCTCTTGCGCATGCGTATTGGTAGCAATCTGTTATTGTTGTAAATTTTATTTACAACAATAAATAATGTTTTCAAGCATCAATTGTTAACAATTTTTTTATTGTTGTAAATCAAACCGTTCTCATTATTTCAGCAAATCTTTCATTCACGCGCTTTTGCAATTGTTACGGTTGTGGTAGTATAAATTGTTTTCTTGGGAATTCAATTCCAAAGCAGAATTTTCGCTTTAGTATTCATTGCATTGCCTATTTTATCGCGCCTGCTTCAAAGTAATACTTTTTTGAAACGTGGCAACAGATATTTGATTTCAGGTTTGTTTGTATTTTTTGTTTTACTTTCTCGTATAGGAAGTATACAAAGAGAAAGTATCCCCACTTAGAAAGTATACAAGAAAGTTTAGGGGAGACCACTCCCGCTGGTTGTACGTGCTGTGGGAAAGGTTCCAATCTGAGCAACAGAAAGGAATATTTTTTTCTAGCATATCATCTGTCCCTGTTCGTCATGGATCTGGTATACTCGCAAACTGTCCCCTCCAGATATATTGGAAAATTTTTTTGGTGATTTTGAAACTGTACGTCTATGTGGAAGTGATGACGGGTACACATATGACATAGTTGTTGTTCCGATGTTAACGTGCGGAACCCAACCGGGGGTACCAGAATTGACCCCTAAAACCCATCTAGCACATACTTCCACTCTTGCCGGCTCAAGGACAAAGTGACGTAATCCTTCCGCATGCACAGATTGCTACCAGTATGCATGCGTATGGAGAATCGGATTAGAAATATTAATTATGCAATTTGAACGCCTTTTTTCTAACCGATTGAAACGAAATTTGGGCACAGATGTTAATTAATTAATTAAATGTTAAGAGATTATTGTTAGCAACCGTCATACCAATTTTTATTTATCTAAGCCAAAGGGTTTAGGAGATATAATTTTTACAAGTATGCGATTATACAGTCCGACAGACAGTCAACCCTTCGAAGGATTTGGTCCAAAATTTGATACGGACCATGCATGATGATAAAACGGTGTACCAAATTTTATCCATCTAGCTATTCCAGTTTTTGAATTAAAGTGTTCACATGAACGCGGACAGACAGACTTCCAGTAGACGGATTTTGTCCAAAATTTGATAGAAACCTACAAATTATGTGTAAAGATCACATACCAAATTTCATCCCTGTATCTCTAATAGTTTCCGAGTTATCGTGTTCACAGACATACATAATTCCAAAATTGTGTTTTTCGGACTCAGGGAGGTCTAAAACGTGGAGATTCGTCAAAATCTCGAGTTCGAATTTTTTGACGATTACAATACTTTCTCTTTGCAGACTTCGTATACGAGAAAGTAAAAAGAGGCCCGACTGATCTTGGCTTACTGCCAAATTGTACCCACGCTCTTTCGCTGAAGACCTTGACGTTTTGCTTATTTTATTCTTCACTGCGTTAGGGACGCTTGTTCGTTTTAGTGCCTTTTTGCTTATTTTTTCTCTACATATGTTAGGGAGTATACGAGAAAGTTTAGAGTTGGGTTTTTTGCAACATCTTCAGGGAAATATTAAATTTTGGCTGTTGAAAATCAAATGAAAGCAGATGTACTCGAATCGAACTTCTGCGACAATCGGACTTAATATTATTCTTAGAATTTCTTTTCATGTTTTCATATTCGTTTACAGATCGGTGTGGTCCAATTATCTTCGAAGTTGGCTGACTAACTCGCAATTTAACAGCTCTGGTGTTAAAATTCTGCAATCTAAATACATTAATACAATTTAAAATTTTCTTTAAAATTACTTTAAATGTTTTTAGATGCGAGATACAAACTCTCTTAAAAGTGACCCACAATTAAAACGTTTTCCAAGTTCAATTTGTCATATGATAGTTGAAAACTGTTTATGTAGAAATTGAAATCGATAAATATCTGGGTTGGGAAGTTGAAAGGGAGGGAGCAAAAAATTGTATTGCCGGGGGGGGGGGCCTGCAAGGCTTAATCTGATACAGGGTAAAAACTCGATTGGTAAAAACATCTTTTACTTTGCATGACTGCGCTTACACTGTAAACTACGCTTCCTACTATTTTAAACCTTTCTAATACACGTCCATATTGGTTAAGAAATGAATAGATAAATGCGAAAAGTATCGCATGAAAAGCCAACTTTTGTTTTCAGTCTGTAATACAACTTTATGTAAAATGCAAGTTCAGTCTTCTAAATTTGAGTAATCTTATTCTACCCGCATCACTAAAACTACAAAATAGTTTTTATTCCGAAGTTGTTTAACAGAACCTGTAAAAGAATGCCGGCACCTTCAATTTTAGTAATGTGAGCAACATTCCGGTATTTTTTAAATTCAAAATCGAAGCACCCGAAACTTTCGACAAAGATAGCACCAAAATTAAGCAAGCTTCACTAGAAATTAGGTTTTTGAAACATTAGAGTTACGACTTGCATTAAGTATCTAGTAGCATTTACGCGAATTCTCTATAGATCGTGTTTTTTAAAGAGCAGAAGGATGTTTAGGATTCATTAGTTCAGTCTTTAACTTACAAAATGGATCAACAGTATATTGCATAAACTGTTAACTACTTTAAGCGGGGCATTCACCGCTGTTCGACTAAACGATTTTTGGAACACAGGAAGGAAAAATCTCTCGTCAATGTGGAAACCCTATGAAAATTTGCGTAGAGAATTGGAAGTGTAGGAATTCCGAATAGTTGGAAATCAAATTGGAATGGCTGGGGGCCTTTTGAGACATCGCTGCGAGGGTAGCGGGAAAACAAATCCGCTGCCTAGATTGGGACCCCTCGAAGAGACTAGGTCATGTTGAAAGTAAACGCGGAAATCCCCCGTGTGAGGGAAATTGAACCTTCTCAAACAAGGTGTCTGAAAACAAACTTTGGAACATCCGTGAATAACTTGCCTAAATTTTTCGACTGGAATGAGTGGAATACAAACCAGTTGGGAGAAATGGCTTAGTCTTTCCTTCTCGTGAATACCCAGCATTAGACATAGGGTTACCATAATTCTTTTAGCTGAAATCTGGACATGCCATTTTATTGCCATGCTATTTTTTATATTTACTTTTGATTACAGTTTATTAAAATATTTCTATCTTCAAAAATAGACTGAAATAGATTGTAATATACAATGCCACTTAAATCACTTCGAGACAGGCTGCTCTCGAAGTGATCAATAATATACCTATTGAAGTTACTCTCATTTACACTGATGGCAGCAATAATGAAATTAGACATACAGGTAGTGGGGTTTTTGTTGAGCACTGTCGAGGGGAAGCTTCTCTTAAACGAAGAAATGCTGACTACTGCTCAGTTTTCCGCTCCGAAATGATTACCATTGATATGGCTTTAGACTTTGTTCTGGAAAATCAATCATTCGGTGAGATATGGATTCTCTCGGACAGCCGAAGTGTTGTCCAATATCTTGATAATTGGAGAGGTGTTAGTGACTGGAGGGGAATGGATATCTTTAACAAACTCAGGACCCTGTGCAATTCTTGCGTCCATCTACAATGGATACCATCACATATAAATTTAAAATATTACGATATTGCCGATAGTCTTGCTAAAGAAGGTACTACCATGCCTCAGGCCTATGTAGAACCCTTGACCTACCTTGAGTTATAGTCAAGAAGAAAGGCCCTTGTTAACATTTCTTGGAGGCATCCACCAGCTCATTCATGATATCGTAGTGAAGGCCCTGGTGCTACTATACATTTTAAGGGGGATAGGAAAGACCAAACACCTTTGGCTCGCTTATCATCCGTTCACTTAAAAACCCTCAGATTCTCCCGTGGTGATAAGAAGTTCAATATCTGCACAAAGTGCAACATGATTGAGGCCACTCCGCAACATCTACGTGACTGTGTTGCCTTGGTGTATGATGGCCTGCTTAAGCAACCGGATTTTGTGCTGGAGATGATGAAGGCGAACGACCTCATGGATCTGATCCGATTCAGATCAGAAGGATTAGAAAGAAGATTGTAATGTTTTATTAATTTTTTTAGTACCTCTTCAAATTGAGAGATTTGGTCGAAAGGTAAAAGCTCCTTTTACCACTGCATAGCATCATGTTTCCCCCTATTGGGAATATTTGTAATTACAAATTTTTTCACATATTCTTTTTCTCATGTTCTTATTAGTCCCTCTACCAAGCTTAGTACATTAAAACTTCGATTAACCGCCAGCGTCCGGACCAGGGCTGTGACAGATAACATATGTCTTAATACGCCTGTACAGTAACCACATGTCAGAGCTGGCTTGGGACAAAAATGAAAATAAAATCCTTTAAAAGTGAATAACACATACATATTATATTTAATTTTACAAAAAGATCAATATAAGAGTAGTAATTAATGTACAGGAATCTATTGTAAACCATAAACCTTTAAATTAAACTGCCATCTCCTTCTGCGTCTTTGAGGCTCGAGCCTTAGAGTTTGGACGATGATGGATATCGCAAACTGACAGTTAATCGAAGTTTTACTGGACCTTTCAAGTTGTTAGCTCAAACAACAGGTAATTCTGGAATTAAACGGAGATTACTCAAACACCCCATAAATTATTTGATGGTGTGATGACAAATTCATAAGTTTCCAAAATGAGAAGAAAATTTTTTTGATTTATAACTCCAATTTTAAGTTCGGTCGAATTTATCTTTCGACACAAAGAATTTAAAATGATAGACATGTATGGATCAAATATAAGGATTATCAACTACCTCATTTTGCTAAAAAAAAATTTATTACATATATAGATTTATACATATTCACAGCTATATAATCTATAATAAAAAATTTTCAGTGTATATACATAAGATGCTTATATACATTTCTTTGAGCCGTGGGTATTTTTGGCACAAAAATCTATAATTTTGATGTGCAATGTATAAGCACATTTCATATATTTGGAAAATTAGATCATCTAAAGTAAAGAAATTCATTTCATATCAAAAGCATTAAGTCATTTATCACATTCATAACAGAAATATCATTTAGAGAAAACAAAAGCAGGTTTCTTCATACAGTTAACCCTTTCCGGCACAAGGCATTAATTTTATTTTAAATATGATGAAAAACATCATGAATAGGCTTAGTTTATTGTTTAGATATAGAATTTACAGAAAAAAACACCTCTTTGTGTGGAGGGATCGCTGTCCCTCTTTGGGGACACTCCCTTATATGAGGACCTCTTTGGACACAGCCATCTTGATACGCTCAAAAATTAATGTTAAATTTCACACAAAATCATAAATTAAAACTTCAAAAATATTGGAGAAAAATTGTCGAGTAAATTTGCTACAATTGTAAAGGTCAAGAACTTAAGAAAATTCCTATCTCCGAGTTAAGAAATTTGGGCATTTTAAATCTACAATTTTTCCGAAATGAAAGCGAAATTTCATTGTGCTGCCATCTACATTCTAAAAGGAGTACTGTCAGCTGCCTTTTCCTGCAATTTTCCGGGTTTCGAATTGGAAACGGAGTTTTTCAGAAAATTTTAAAGTTGGTGTCCTCTTTTGAGACCACTGAGCTGGAAAAGGTTAATGTAGTTGAACCTCAGTATAATGATCCCTTGATATAGAGAATTCTTCTGATATGACTGGCAATATTCAAACAATGCTGCTTAATACAGATACAGTAAAACTAATTTTAGCAAGTAAAGCAGGTACAGAAATCAAAAATTCTTAAAATAAAATTTTCACCTCCTCACCCTTTCATGGACAGTAGTCACTTTCTAATCAGTCTATTTCAAAATATTTTTTTAAACTGGCAGTGATCTTATAAGTGATCTATTGGTAAAAAAAACTTTTTGTAATATCTGATAAAAACTACAAGTGGCA
The DNA here is from genome assembly GCA_013235015.1 of Araneus ventricosus. Taxonomy (NCBI): domain Eukaryota; kingdom Metazoa; phylum Arthropoda; class Arachnida; order Araneae; family Araneidae; genus Araneus; species Araneus ventricosus. Next base: position 358,131 of record BGPR01000809.1, on the reverse strand, counting down.
AGACAAGTTTTATACTTCTTTTCTTATGAATTTATACATGAATTAATTTTATTTTCACAAAGAAAAATAAACCACATGTTCCCGTGAAAGAGTGGAAAGCTTTTCCTAAATCAGTTTCATAAGATCATTATTTCCAGGGACAGTAATTTTGCAAATTTTATGTTACTTATTTAAAAATAATATAGTAAAGCACCAATTATAAGTTTCTCATTTGCACATTATTTTATTACAGTCCTGATTCATTTGTCACCCTTGTATAAAGTATTTTTTTTATGACGTAAAGTTTCGGTTATATGGTGTCCCCCTTCCCCTTCTAAAATTTGCAAATCTTCTGCCCCTCAGGCATTATTTCTCCATTCCTATTAAGGGGGAAACTTTTTGTAGGAAGTAGAGGGGAGGGGTTAGCATCCTTTTCTTCCCTGCCACTTCCAAATAAAGGCCTACCTGCATACACATAAATCGTATAAAATAAGAAATGTATGTTTAGTACCCAAGACACTAAAGATATGCTATTATTTTCTTCACTTTTATGACAAATGTTTAATTTTAAAATTTTATTATTGTTTCCATACTATGTAGTAATGTACTAGTACTATCTTAAAACACTTTAAAATTATCATGGTTAAATGAATTTGTATTAGTAGGCATTTGTATTTGTATTAGTACTTTATTTAAAATAATTAAAGTTGCTTATTAAATTTCAATTACACGTCTTTTCATTTATATGTCATTTTACATCAATCCCTTGAAAGACGTATAAATGGTGCTTCACTGTATTCATAGTTTATCTTCTGAAACAAAAACACCAATTCCTTCCACGCTTGATACTGCAGCCACAGATATTTCAAATTGACAACACAGGGGAAACAGATTGTGTTTTATTACATTCAGTTAAATAATTCTAAATAAAATCCTAATGCATTTAAAAGCAACTGATAGTTGAAGAGAATTATGTTTTGAACACCATAATTCGATATTCTACATAATGAAACTATATTCAAAATGAAAGTTTAGCTTCATAGAGTAGTTTCTATAGACCCTAAGATGCATAGCTTAGCAGATGGTGTTGTCCACATATAGTGATACGTGGACAACACCATCTCAATGTCAATGACTATAATATGCATTGTTTCTCACCTTCTGTTTTTATTTAAAGACTTGTGCGCTTATAACACTTCATGTTTGTTGAAGGAAAAAATATTACAAATTATTTCCTCTTTGCTACACATAAAGTCACAATTCCTTCAATTTATGATGCTGAAGTAATAATGAATGTTCTCAATAACAAAGTATGCTGAAAATGAAGTACAGGATTATACTTTAAGTACTGACGGAAAAACTGATGAACTTCTAGATGCCTTGATCCAAAATCATTAAAATTTTGTTCATTACAAAAAGACAGTCCTGTTCAATATAGCGAACATCTGAACCATTTCCTTGAAGGTTCGATTGACAGTAGTGTTCAATCGAAGTACGCTGCATGTTCCAAGACTAGAGACAAGAACATGTTATTACAAAAATTAATGCTCTGTCATCATTTGAGCCCCAATTGATATTAAGAAATCTTTTTGGCGGAAACCAACATAATGTGGCACAGAATCAACAGAATGAGAATCTACCAATGATGTAGCTTGGACTTCGCTTTTCCTAAATAAAAATTATAAATAAAACTCAATACATATGTTATAATATGATCATAATGAAAATCTACAATTATGAAAACATAAGAACCGTGTAAAATCGAATTTCATACTTTTTAGGTGTTTGAAGAACAAACAGATGTGCCTTGCAAAACAAGACATAAAGATAAAACAAAATTTTTCTCTTTGAAATAGCAGCATGATTATACAGTTTACTGCTTATTGGTACTTCTACAAATCTAATTTGCTTGTTTTAATGATTCAGTGAGAAGTATGAATTTTTATAGAAAAAAAAGTAAAAATTATAAACAGAAAAACAGATTTCATATCACAGCAGCCTTTAACTACATTTAACATATTACTAAAATTTCCTACAGAATTAACCTATCACATTTATTGAAAAATAAATATTTTTAGAAGTTAGAGTAATCTATTAATTATAAAATATGATTCAATAAGCAATAGCTAAGGGCACTTTGAAATGTATTATTTCCTGTAAAACATAAAAAAGAAATAGCTTAAAGAAAAATAAAGATGATGACATCGCCTCTAAAAATAAAGCCGCAAGAGAAACAAGAGAGTGTATGATTTAATGTAAGAATCTTATCAGTCAAACTATGTCTCATTTAGAAACCTTTATTGATATAAATAATTTATGAAAATAAATAACTCTGAAAAGAAATAACCGATTCTGAACAATCGACACTGATATTATCTGAAAGTGAAGTGAAAGAAATGTGCAGTGAATCAATGTTTCATTAGAAAATGGGATTATGGCTCAATCGAGGTAAAATAATACAAATTTTTATCCTTTTAAAATTTTTCCTTCTTAAAATAAGCTTTATAACGCTGAAAATAAACAGGGGCAGTTTTTAAATATAATTCTTTGATTGCCTTTCTCAAGAGCTAAAAGTAGAAAGTGACTGACAAAATTATAGCAGTAAACAATAAATGGAAAAAGATGACATATGAATAAAAACAAAATTATTGCAACAACATGTACTGTGTAAAGAACAGAAATTTCTAAATGCAGCTATCTCAAATTGTTTGAAACATGATTCTGCTCGGTATACAAGGTGTTTCTGCAAACACAAACAATTTTTTAAAAATTTTCAACAGTACTAGCAGTTTGTGTTATAGTATTACAGTGAAAAAAATTAATTCCAATAACAATAATTTTCAAGTGAAACAATAATATTTCTTGGTGAAATTTTAAATAGAGAATTAAATAGAATTTCTTCTACATTTGAATACCAGAATTATCAGACATGACAACGTTGAGACATTCTTTCTCTCTCTCTTGGGAAGGGGTTCTTGAAAATAATTCCCATATAAACAAGAATCAAAACTGATGCTGTTGTCAGTAACATTATGGCTTCAGTAATTCACAGAGTAGTTGAAACATAGGCAAAATGAGTTTAAAAGCAGCAAATTGATAGTCTTAAAAAATGACTTTGAATATTTGTGGTGACGGTGGTCATTTTTGTAGGAATACATGTTAATTGAATAGTTGTATTGTCTTTATATTTTTTCCACTCAATAACTTCATTAATTGCTAACCTCTGTCATTACATTAAATACTACAAAATCAACTGTCATACCATGACGGATGCAAATTGACTCTTCATTCGAGAGATTTCCCATCAAATTTGATGTCTTTAAATAGATATATATGCGAGAGAAATGCTTAACATTGATTGAAAACAAATAAAATAAACATATGTTTTATGACAAGAATTTTTTTTTATTTACATATTTCTTTATTCAAAAAACCTCTTGGCAAACAACATTCCGTGTGAAGTTTTTTTTTTGTTGTTTAACAATTGTATTATAATTTAATAACCATGAAATTCTCAGCTTGTCAAACATAAGTCAAAAGTTAAAATTTCAAAGGAATTCTTTTTCGAATTTCAATAAATTTTATATCAATTGATAGAAAATTTTATTTCACTATTTTAGAGCTATTAAATTTGAAATTAAAACGACAATTACTCTTTTAAATTTAAAATTACTGAAATTTAGGTTCTCTAACAATGAAATAATGCTGTTTAACATTTTGCAGTGCCATGGTATGAGTTTTATTGCTGGTGACATCACAGCATTACCGAGAGACAGATCTGGGCTATTATATTAGTAACTGGGGAATATAACTTATGCTTAACCTACAATTTAGCATTTGCCACTTGAAGTTATAGAGAAAGAAGGGCAGAGGGAACATTACATTATGTCATATTCTAAATTCAAATAAAATAAAATTATACTTATTTATTTCGCCAGCTCAGATTACATTTTTTGGGCCTCTTATGTCAAGATTGACTTTCCATTTATTACACAGAATTTTAAAGATTCCTTAAGTTTAACATTTGATACTATCAACAAAATAAAATTCATGGTGCAGCTTCAGCACCGTGAGAGTATTGGCTGGCTTAATCTAGTAAGCAAACAATGGGTCAAAATCAAATCAAGCAAACAATGGGCAACCGCAAGTAATGGTGCCAATTAAGGAATGGTTGCCATGATCCAGGGAATTGCTGTGTCTTGCAAAAGGATTAATACTAACAAACTGACCTTGTTGTAAAAACAAATAAAAATATTTAACATTTCAGAGAACCTCCAATACTTTTTTAGACAAAGTTAATATTTTATAAGAAATTAAATTCCACAATTATATTTACAACTTACCCTTTCTCATCCATGGGTAGAGAATGTTTTACATCCCATATTTTGATAAAACTGTCAATACCACACGAAGCAATAAGTGAACTGTCTGTGTTATAAGATATGGACAAAATTTTCTTGGAATGAGCAACAATTTCACTGTGTAGCTTTCCTGATGCAAGATCCCATATCTTAATACGGCCACTGTCATCTAAGGCAATGAAAAAAAAATCATATTTTTAAATATGCATTAACAACTGCTGCATCAGAATTTTGCACACATATAACATGACAAATATTATTTTTAAAAAAATCAAAGATGAGATTTTTTTACAGTATTCAGAGATATGTAAAGCATCTGTAGGGTCATTTATCGAAGATTTTTGCTCTGTTAACATGTGCAAAAATTATATGTTCATTATCCTCTTTGTAATTAGAATTGTAAACAATATTTACGTACCATCGAGAATAAGATTCTTTTTGCATATTAAATATTTTTTAGAGTTTGTGTACAAATAAAAATAAAGTGACTATTATAATCAACAAGTGATACAAGCTACCAGTAATTCATTGCAAAATATGCGGTACAAGCGACTTGATATAGCTTCATACTGTGAATAGCCCACAGAGCTTGATGACTGGGGATATCAGTTTTGGACCCTCAATACATAGTATCGAAATGAATCTTGTTCCAACGAAGCTCGAGATCCTTCTTGCTACCGTGCAACTCGAATCATCAGTTTCAGGTTACATTCATTGAATGATCTCAACATTTTAAAACACTGCCTTTCTCTACACACAAAACAACTTAGATTACTATCAGGAAGTATGGGTCAAGTGTGTCTGGATAACAACAAACTCACCTGTCCATAATTCATCTCACATTAAAAAAAAAAAAGCAGTTTTACAGATTTACACAATTGTCAGTGGAAAATGCAATCATAATGTTTAGACCTTAACCTATCCCACAATGACTCACTTACCCGACAGGGTGTAAGATCTTAGAGGTTGATAGGTAGAAAGGTTAAACCTTACACATAAATTATGTATCTTCCCAAAACACCCAAAAGAAATTCCGTGTTTCATAACACAGTGAACATGTAAACTATATGCAAAGCTGTTTTAAACTGAAGGAAAATTTTGGAATCTTACAGGTTTTCCAAATAGTCTGAAATGCAGACATTATCTATTTGCCAATCTTCAGATGGATAGTTTACACAGTAGAAATTGCTGAACAAAGTGTCACGTTCAAAGGCATCAGATTATACAGCAATTCAGAAATATTTTTATTTATCAATTTGACTTTTCGACTTATGGAAAACTATAAATGGCTTGATTGATTTTTTTTGAAATTTTAATGATATTTTAACTAGTTAAAAATTAATCAAAATTTGACGGGTTTTTTGGTAATAACTTTGTAACATATTATCGTCCAAAACATATTTTTGCCATCCTAATATTTAAAAACTGCCTTTTCAAAAGCATCATTTTGATTTCCCAAATTTTTTTTCATTTTATAATTTCTTTAAATTAATTTACACCAATACTTTTCAGTGCTATAGAGAAATCAAACCAATATTTTTGATTTATCAAACCATTTAGCCAATCTTTGTCTGCTGTTAAAAATTAAAGTATAAAATTATATTTTCTGAAACCTGTACTACATTAACACATGTTATCAAATATTACTATACTTTTTAATTTTTTCTGTTTGTTTTATAATTGCTTCTTTGAATTGGTGAATAATTTTTGCTATCTTGGAATTATGAAGCATTCTTAAAAACAGAAATATTAAAGGTCTCTTTTTGGAATAGAAATATTAATAATAGGGAGAGAGAAATATTTATGGCTTTGAGTTCATGTTTCAACTTAGCTAATCCTATTTGGTTTGATTAAGTTTTCCATTATTTACAATAAAAATCAAATTTTAAGAGCCATTACAGATCAGAGAGTCTAGAACATATATGAGAGTCCTTTAAAAAAGATAAATTTTAAAAAATCTAATATTAGTCAATGTTTCAAACTGAAAATTAATACCTTGCTATCAAACAAGTTGGTTGGAAAAGGCAGCAAGTATAAAACTTATATTTACCAGCAGATGCTATATGCTTCCCATCAGGCGAAAATGCAATGGAATTTATGTGTGTATCATGGCCAGGAAAATTTCGCATTGAGCGACCATCTTCAACAGCCCAAAGCTGGATTGTTTTATCAGCAGAAGCAGTAGCCAAATACCTGCAGTTTGAGTGGAATCTAACATGCTGCAACAAAAATCAATGGAAAAGTTATTCTTTGTTTCAGATCACACAAATAAAAGTTTAAATGTAGGAAAACATCTCACACAGTTGGTTATAAGAAATGTTCGTAGCAGACAAAATAATTTATATACAAGCCGTCCCAAAAAAGTATAACACTTTAACTGATTATAAAGTCGGTGTTTATTAAAATGCATTTCATTTTCAAAATGTTTTAGAATCTACAGGCATTATTTAATTGTTTTGTCAATGGCTGTCTTCAAACTGACATTCGTTCTGGTTCAGGCACTGCTAACAATGGAAAGCAATGGAGTCATTAACATCATGAAACATTTTGTTTGGTACTTTGCCTGCATTCTCGTTCAATGGCTGCTCTCAATTCAGCGACTGTTACAGGTTTCATAGTGTAGACACAGTCTTTTAAGTAATCCCTGAATTGAAAGCAACCATAAAATGAAAATTATTAAATTAAATGAAAATTAGCGCAACCATTAAATGCCAAGTGGGGATGTTTGCAATTTCACTGCTTCGTGTTGTCAACAGTGTCTGAACCAGAATGGGCGTCAGTTTGAAATAGACGTTCACAAAACAATTAAATAATGGCTGTAGATTCTAAAACATTTTGAAAATGAAATGCATTTTTAAAAACATAGACTTTATAATTATTTAAAGCGTGTATATATTTTTGGGGACACCCTGTGTAATCAGATTGTTAATAATCCAATATTATAAGTATTTGAGCTAAACTCAATCACTGAAGAACAAATTATTAATTTTGACCCTTTTATAGTCAGTCACAACTCACAAATAGGCAACTGCCTAGGGGCCCCTCAACCTTAGGGACCTCAATATTTTTTTTTTTTTTTTGTAATATATTCTGGGAAGTTTAATTTTGTACTTCCATTTGATTTACACGAGCTGTGTATTGGAACTTATTCGAATTAAACTCAAGTATTGTTTAATTTTCAAAAAAATTATTCTTAGGATTTTTGCTTTCAGATAAGTGTAATTAAATTTTTTTCCGCAGCTCGCTAATTTATTCACAAGTCAACAGCCCTGGAAAACTTTAAACAAAACATTTAAATAGTGTTAAAAAGCTGTAATTTTTTTACTATTACAGCTTATCATTTTTAAATTAAAATAATTTTTTATATGCGAGATACTGAAAAGAACCTCTTTTGAAGTTGACCGGCAATAAATTTTTCATTATTTCAGTTTGTCGCTATATTTTTTGCGTAAAAACTGCTTATATAGAGATTAAATTAAAATCAATAAAAATATATCTAGTTTTGGAAGTCTGAGAGGAAAACAAGGCCCCAAAATTGCCATTGCCTAAGGGCCCCTGCAAGGTTTAATCCAGCCCTGGCTTAAAGTCAACCCTGGAGCCAGCGAGGGTTAAATAAACACATAAATAACAATTTTTGTTATCTGACCATTGTATTCTACTGTAAGTTAGAATATACTTAGCGAATCACACATATGAGCAGAATGAAAATACATACATCAACATCAGAAGAATGACCAACAAAAATTCTCAGTGGGGTAGTTCTATTAAAGCTCCACAAGCGAGCAGTGCAATCTAGAGAAGCAGTCGCAAAGTAGGCACAATTGGAACTTTAAAAACAAAATTTCATATTTAGTTAAAAGTATAACTAGAGGAATTAAAGAAAAGAACAATAATTTACAAAAGAATCATAATTTCCCAATGTTTTTAAAAGTTTTTAGCAATAGCCTTAATTTCATAAACAAAAGTAAGCTAACTTAAATGTAACAAACAAGCAATTAAGTAAGCTGAGATTCAAGCAATGGGACACAAAAAAAGGATTAAAACAGTACAGAACATTTTTTTTTTTTAAAAATCATTTTACACATTTAAAATGTGGCAGACTAGCAAGGTCAACATCTTTGCTTTAAAATTCACTGAGAACTATATATCAATGTGCACAGAGATTTCAGAGTTTTAACTTATAATTAAATGACAATAACTGTGCTTGAAATGTCTCCAGAGATAAACTGCAGTCAGTGGTACCTGAGGTTGAGAATGCTTAGAAAACTATAGGCAACTAAATCATAATCAAATGGAATAATAAGGGAAGAGTCGTCAAATCTGGTCCACCTGGATAATTTTTAATGTACAGTTATGGTGAAGTAATTTTAAAGAAAAACATGCAGTAAAATTTTTTGTGTTTATTTATCTTCAGAACTTTATAACTAATTTTTTATGAAATACTCTTTATAGAAGGGGAAAATAAACTTACAAAAAATTGTGACATTGGTCCATCCAAGGAAACCAGTTCCCTAGATTGGACCACCAATTTCTTTAACCCTTTAACTGCGGGTATGGTTTATAAATCACATATACAAGAAAGTACCCACAGTTAAAGGGTTAAGCATAATTAGAGAAAAATATTTTTTCATTCTCCATTTCACACTGGCACAGAATGCATGAACCAAAGTATGACATTTTATGCACTGTATCACTTCTTCTTCTTCCTTTGTTTCCTTGCAAACGATACATATCCACAATTTTTGTTCGTTTTGATCCAACATTTGATGGCTTTAAAGTCCTTTTACATTTTTTATTTGATGTGTTCCATTTCCAATTAATGAGGGCTACTAGTGGTGATAAACTGCTTTCTAAGCTATTACTTTAGCTTAAGATAATAAACCCATTGATTTAAATGGTGCATTTTAGGCACCTGTTATTGGCTCAATCTAAACAACCTTTGGACAACAACAACAAAAAAAAAATCCCTCTAACCTTATTTTTACACTATTATAATAAAATTATTATACTAAACTGTAGCTAAACAAATTTTCTTTCTGGGGTTATAATAATATAACTTCCTATTTATTTTAAAATAGATTTAGAATAATTAATGAATGATACCTATATCTAAATACATCTTCTCAATTAGTAACCACAAAGCACTCTCTCTTTAAAATGATTTCATACACCCCCTTTGCATTGTAACAAAATAATTTGCCTATTTTTTTGGCTCAAATATTTAATAGAATTGAAGTTAGGATACTGGTCCATATTCAGTGACTTTCCCCAATGTTTTTAATGTATCTCAGAGCAATTAAACCCATTAACACCCAAATTAATTTAAAGCATAGAGTTCATTAATTTTCTTTTAAATCATGCTTAAAAAAACAACATTAAGAAAACTGCCTAACTAAAATTAAATTCCGAAAAAAAAATGTGTTTTTTCTTTTCTTTTTTTAGAAAAATTATCAAAAAAACAGTAGAAAATCATTTTAAAAAGGTTAGAAAATCATTTTAAAAAGGGTCTTTTTTTTTTTTTTTT
>BGPR01000809.1:319750-348257 GCA_013235015.1 Araneus ventricosus | reverse complement strand
CTAAAATATAGAGATACATTAAAATAATGAGGTTGAATTTTTTGATGATTACAATACTTTGTTTCTGTATAATTGAAAATAAAAACTTTAATGAAATTAACAATATTTCTAATTATTTAAGAGTATATCATCCAAAATAAATGTTTTGATTATGCATTTTATATCTTTATTATTATATTTTAGCTATTGTCATCAGTTCACTAATGTTACATAATAGTTCAGTAACAGGTGCAATTATGATCATGTAAAATTATGTTCACTGATTATACCTTAATAGGAAATTATGCTAATTGAATAATACGTAGTCAATATTTAAAAATAAAATTAATTCTATCAACAAAATAAATTCAAATTATATATTAATATAAACCTTTAGCCATATGTAATATGATTGAAAAGGTTTTAAAATCAAATTGCTATTTTACAAGAATTTTAGTATTTGATAACCTGTTATTTTTCAGATACAGTGTATATATTAATAGTTTATCTTTCCACTAAGCCAACGTACACTTTAAACTAAATTCATGTTCAAATAAAAAACAAGTGAAATCAATTACCAGTAGTATCTTCAGAACAAGACATTAGCAAACCAGAAGCATAAGCTAATCCATAAACTCCTCCACTGTGTCCTTTTAAAACACATCTCAAACTAAATTTGGAAAAAAAATCATAAGTTTAGAGAAAGTGTAAAAAAACAATGAAACTTCTCATTTGTAACCTTTAGAGCAAGAAACGCACAATCAGTAAGTAAAAATGACCACATAAGTAGTAAAAATTTAAAAATTTATGGTTTTATTATAATAAAGAGATGGAAGAGAATTTTCTAGTGAACAATTAAATAAGTAAAGTTTCTAGTAAGAATTAGTAAGTATTTCCTTAGGGGTGGTACATATGCTGTACATTAAGGCACTGTAATTTCACTCCCCTCGTGGAACTAGTCTGTATTTCCCTTAATCATTCAGTAGATAGTATTAACTTATTGCCCTATTGTATTGCAACATGTGTGATGTATAGATTCACCGTTAATGAGGGAGAAAAGAATAGGTAGCCACACAGTCAGTCAAAAGGAACTACAGATATTATTTTTCAGTTATTTAAAAATGGATTCAACACTCTCCTGTTTAACTTTAAATTTTCATCTTTGAAAGAGAAATCTTGGATTTCATTTCAACATCATCAAAAAGCTAAAAAAGATCTTATAAAAATCTAAAAAAAAAACACTAGGACAAAGAGGGTTTAAAAAGATTTCCTTTGAGCATTTGATAGAAAAATCACTTGGAACAAGAAGAAAAGAATTTTCAATTCTTCTAAATCATCTTCTCACTCTTAGTTATCAAACTGTTAGTTATTAATTTCACAAGTAGCCATTTCCAGCCATATGAGTACTATTTCAAGTTCATTGTCTGTAGAGTGATCATGAAAAACTAAGTATTTGCTGCCATTACAGTACGGGTGTTGATAACGCTCATGGAATAAGAGTTTGTTTTTTATGCGCTGAACAACAGTAAAAATATTATTTTTTGTTATTCCTTTATTTACTTATCTTTCCTTTCCTTATTTTTGCTTCAACTATTTCCTGAGCATCATCAAAAAGATAATCTTTTAAAGCATATTTATTCCATTTATTGCTAAAATCTTTGAGTGTAGGATCAAATAATCACATTGTGAACTTAGCTTCTTAGTCACTTCCTTTTGTACTGCAGATATTTATTCAGTGGTGTAGCTGGAACTTTTGCACTTGGGGCAAAGATGCAACATGCCACCCTTCCTTTACAAGTTACATAGGGCACATAAACCTCAAAATAAAAATAATTAATTCCAGGAAAATAGCATTTTATCAGTAATGTAACTCATCATTAGGTACCCTAGATCTCTGCAGATAGGTTGAGAAATCGTACATCCACCACCATTTCTTAATTTCGCTTATCAACAATTTACTGACAAAGGAGGAAAAATATGAATTAATTCCATTGGTTAGTTTTTTAATGTACACGATTGAGCTAGTGCCGCTGCTTTTTCTTAGTTATAAAATTGTTTTCCTGCATGTCTGCTTTTGTAGCCTGGGAAGGACAGGGTTCGTACACATTTCCTTAAAAGAAAATCAAGGACTTTTAAGGACTAAAAAAACCAAAAAATAAGGACCTCTAAATTGAATAAACTTAACAAATTGTCGCACGCATTTTTAAATAAAATGTCTCATTTTTGCAAATTCAACCTATTAGATTATAAATTACATAGAAGATACATTACAAATTTAACACAACAAAACTCCTAAAAATATGAGTTAATAAATTGATGGAAAAAAAAACCATGAAACTGGTAATCAAATTAAATATTTTTTAATTCCAAACTTTTTTCATTCAATTTTACATCCAAGGTATTTATTTTAATTTCTTTTTCAGAAATTGTTTTTCTTAGTTCATGCGATTGAATAAATAAATTTATGTCCTTTGACTTTTCAGCCTCATTAGCTAAATCATTTGCTTTCTCATTTGTTTGGTGCATGTTCATTTGGAGGAACATTTTCTTTTGTTTTAAAAAATCTATTTCCTCCTCTAGAGCTTTTCGTTTCAGTCTTTTCTTTGGATCTTTCACTTTCTAAATACTACATGTATTTTACTCTAGCTGAGGTGGCAGCCGTCCTCATTTCTTCAGTAATTTTTAAGTCATAAATAGCCCAGACAGCTTAATAAATTCACGATTTACACGCTGGAAATTATATGAAGCATCTTTTCAAATTTTCTATCTCCAGGGCCTTGTTCACCGAAAAACCTCATTGTCCATGTGACAGTTTTAATACCATTTTGATAATCTTCCAAACTTTTTCATAATGATTATTGTTAAAATAAGTTTGTAAAAAAGTAACAAGGGAATCACTCTTTGGATTGAAAGAAGTAAATTCAAATGAATTTGGCTTTACAATATTTAACAGAAAATCTGCATAGAGTAACAAAATTTCGTCCAAATCTTTTTCCAAAATACGTTTATTTTGCGACAACACAATCAATACCTTTTTCATTTTTTTCCTGTGCTTTTTCGGGATATCCAGCCATTACTTGTGGATCAATGCAAATCGCTGGTCTTACTAGTGCGTAATTCACAGAACATCTCTGCATGAAATGTTTTATCATTGTTATGATGTTTTTCCGACTATCCTGTCTGAGTGTGAAAACATCCTTGTCAGCTAATTCCTTATTTTTTATCTTTTCTTTTATTAGTTGCTCTGCAGCAAATCCTAAATACGCTTAACTTTTATCATTATACAAGTTTGGATCACTGAAGTTGAATTTGCATAAAGTCACAGGTTTCTCAATTCTTTCATTCTCTGGTTTCAAAATTTTGAAATGTTGAATGCAATCTTTAACAAGTTTTAAAAACATCACTGGCAAAAAATGGAAGTAAAGGTTTATCATTTTGATACTGTTCTAAAAATGGTAACAGCACTTTTGACAATCATTCCTACGGAACCATGGACCAATAAAGACAATCTGTAACTCCTCAATTATTTCCCAAAGTATATGCGATGGATATGTATTCGTGGAACGCGAGCAGTGTCGTCCCCCCACCCCATTCCGCGAGAGCCACGTCGACCGAGATTAGAGCCGCCGAGAAGGAGGAATTAGAAAAACAATAATCGGCGAAATTTTAAATTTTTTAATAATGGCAGAGTAAAAAGTAAGGACTTTCAAGGACTTTTTAAAAATGGGACATAAAAATAAGGATTTGTAAGGACTTTTAAGGACTAAATATAAAAGTAAGGACTTTTAAGGACTTGTAAGGACGCATACGAACCCTGGAGGACTGCCCCCTCAGCCCCTCCTTTAGCTACATCACGGTATTTATTAAAGAAATGATAGCTTTACTGAAGTTTGAAAATTTAGCCTTTAAGGAATTATGATAAATAATCAAAAATACTTTGAATTAAATGAAATTTAAAAGATTGATTTAAAAAAGAATTCTGTAATGAGTTTCTTCTGGCATATATATTAAATTATCAGTTTGGTTTATCTTTTTATTTCCACAAGACATAATTAATTATAAAAGGTAAATACACACAACAATTTTCTCTATTGACAACTCAAGGGTAAAAACTATAATTAAGCAACAGGCAATATTAAAATGACAAAACATTTTCAAATACATGAAAATTGTTTGCCTATGTTTCTTTTGAAAAAATGTTTAATGCATATTATGTTTGCAATAAACATATCTTAAAAACAGACAAAACAAATGGCTCGAAATTTTCTTAACACATTGACTACCGATTCTGCGGAGCATCATCACCAAGGAGCCAATCACGCACTGACGCGGGAAACACTACGTTTCAATATTTATTCTCCTGTTATACTTTGGGTATATATGCTGGTATTAGCGTGGAATAAAGGTTAGAAACTGGTTGTAAATATATGTGGCTTCGAATTTTTTACTTACAGAAAATATAACATGAGTTGTTTATTTCTAATAGTAAGTTAGTTGGCATATGCTTACAACTTACTCATGTGTCATGGCATTAACTAGCAACACGGCTTCACATGACCGACAGTCAATGTGTTAAATTATCCAGAATACCAAACCTATAATTTTTAATATGATTTATTAAATGAAAATTACCTTAGTGAAGAAGCATTGTTGTTACTAAAATTTGTTGCCAAGCATTTTGATTCATTTGCATCCAAATTTTTGGACACAGATTTATTCACAATATTCGGATCTATGTTCCAGATATGAATTCCAGAACTTTCAAAACCGCAAGAAAGGAGAGTATTCTTTTGATTGATATCAACACAGCAAAGCCTAAAACAACAAATTTGAAGACTTTTGATTATCTAAGCTAATAGTTTGAGACAAAAATTATAGATAACAAATGATTATTTTATAACACTAATGGATTTCAGCTACAATTCACCTCAGAGAATTTCATTAACTCACAGTAAACAATGATGCAAACATCATAAGTCAATTAAAACTTTATGAAGATATTTGCTCTCATAAAAAATATATTTATTAAAATATGGCACCTAACAACAATAGTGCATTAAAAATAGTCAGAACTTCTAGTTACTAAGTGGGATTAACCTTTCAAGGTGCAAAACTAGTTTTTTTTATTCTTTATGCTCAGTTCCAAAGGAGTTAATTCATATGTATATGTTACAGTATTGATATGAGGCATCACTGGAGATATTTCGTTATTTCGGCGACTTTCTGGTTAAAGTTAAGTTTAAGGAACGGACATTCTTGTTTTTGGGAATTAAAAAAAAAAATCTAGATTCGTAACATTCAATAAAAAAGCATAACTACGGGGTTCCCACTTTTCTGAAAGCAAAGTCGATGATGTTTTTTTAAGTTAAAAAAATTTGCCCGGAACGAGTATACAAGAGAACACTAAAATGTTCAACAAAACAGTCACCATATTTATTTACGCAACAAAAAAGTGGCCGAAATAACAAAATATCGCCAGTAATGCCATATATCAAAGCTGTTCTGCAAATATTCTTAAAACTTATTAGGTTAAAAACCTTCAAACTACAAGACAAAAAGTACAGTTTATCCACTTTAAAAGATCAGTCCTTAGAGCTGAAATTTATTATATCAAGAGAAATAGTTACTTGGAGGCTAAAATGATGAATAAAAATTTCAAACCAATCCAGTTAAATAAAGTAACAATAGATACCTTAAATAAAATGTGAACAATCTAAAGGAATTTATACAACAACCTCCCCCACCATAATATTCTTGGATTCGTCTGAGTGATAGTCAGACCCGATACAAATAATCTGAGTTTACCATCAGATAAGATCCCCAACTCATGAGAAAAGTTTTAAGAGATATTCCTACAGTTAGAATTTTTCCACAGAACCAGGACACCAACTATACATCCTGGTTTCCAACATTTTAATATGTCATGGTAGTGTTCATAGTGGAGAACCCTAAAAATTATAAAAGAAAATCCCAACCTTTCTTTTTTTTTAACTAATTTAAGCAACCCATCTCAGTAAAATACTTGTACACATAACATCAGATCACAGAATTGTGTTATTTTAAAATATAAACATACTTAACAAAAACCTGACATTAAGCTAAAAAAAATGGGATTAGATAAAGAAGCAGAGGACATATTTTTTATTCTTAACCCCTTAATAGTATAGATTTTTGTACTATCTAATTAGACGACCCCCTTCCGTTTTGGGATGCATTGTTGTATTGATTCAACTAAATGCCCATAGTATACTTGAGATGATAATGGATTACTAGTCATTTTTGTATAGATTATAGCGTCTATTAATGTCTTAATTTCAGCTTACAAGTTTAAAACTGACATAATTGGATGCACAAGTGGAGCTCGGGCAAAACTGTTAAGGGGTTAATTATGCGATCCCCAAAAACAGAAAACTACTATTTTGACAAATTGAAATATCTCCTGTGTATTAACTTCTTATAGTTAGTTACATTTGGATCATGGGTTTGACACATAGCATGTTCCAGCAAGAAAACATGTTTCTTTTCCATCAATTTAAATTTTAAACTCAAACTCAAAGATTCTTTTGAAAATAGCTTTTAGAATGAAGTAATGTGTTTTTATTTGTGGGAGGGTTACTGAAGTATTTCACAGTATTTTACAAACAGAAGCATGAAATACAAAATTATTCAAGAGAAAACATAAGAATGGGACTAATGTCACTTAGCTTTATCACAAATCTTAACCATTACATATTATGCTACACATCAATGGCTCATTTCAAAAATGCAACTACTAGAAATTTGATCTTTTGAGACAATAGCATTTGAAAGTTTATTGTTGTACTTAAAATTACAGTTTAAATCACTCTAATATGAAACTCAATATACTGCATACACTGTTTTAAGTCTTTGCTGCTTTGAAGTTATTAAAAGAGTTCACTGTCATCAATAAAATATGTCTAACTCAAAAAATCAATTTCTTAAAAAGTTATCCTTTTGTACTAGGCTATTTATACTGAAAAATGTTTTATGGTAATTATTTGTTTTAACTTCAATAGTCAAAACAATAATATAGAAATATATAATCATAACTGAATCATGTTTTATAAGACAAGTCAGCTTTTCATAAGGGTAGAGTCTAAACAATTCAGGAAGTAATATGTTTCAATAAATGTTTTACATTACTCGAATTTTCTACATTTTACATGCAGCTGTGAAAAACACATTAGTATTATATATTAGAGAAGTTTATCTTGAGTGAAAAAAAATCATTAAAATGTGTTTTGTTTCACAATCATTTGGAAGAAGCAGTCTGATATGTCTTAATTTTGATTTTTTTTTTTTTTGCCTAAAATATAGAAATAGGAGGGAAAATTACAAATTAATGATAAACTTAATGACTAATAACTAAAATTATGTTCTTTTATAACCTATACTTTGTAGTATTAAAATGGACAGATTTAATTTTATAAATTCCATTTCTAAAATTAATCTTTATTTTTCACTTTCATTTTCAAATATTAATCCAAATACCCCCCCCCCCAAAAAAAAAAAAAAATTCTAACATAAAGGTTTTAGTTTAACTAAACCACATTTTTTAAATATTCAAAATCAGCTTTAAATATTTTTGAAAAATTGGCAATTAGAAATTAGTTTTTTTTTTTTAATACAAATCTCACATAGAAAAATTTGTTTAACTACCAAAGCAATTAATCTCTTATTTACTTTTCTTATAAATATTTAAGAGCTCAATGATATTTATTTAACAGTAGTTCCTTAAGCCTGAAACTAGAAATAATTTGTTTTTTTTAAATGAAGATTTTACATTTTAAGCTAAGCATTTTTTAAAATTTTATTTCAATAAAGAAAAGAAAATATAACGGCCACACTCTGAAAGATTAAATAAGCACAAGTCTACAGCCTATTAGATAAGGAAAACATTAATTATGTCTAAAATATAATAATAAAGGCCTAAGTTTGTCATTATTTTAGAGTAATAGAGTAAGTATGCCTCATATCATTGTTATGGAATTTTTTCTAAGCATAACTAAAAATGGTGTTAATAAATATATTTCACATACTGTTCTTTTCTGCAAGAGATGGTATAATGGTAACATGGAATTTCACTCAAGAATCTATTCTTTGTTTCTTTAACATCTACCCTTCTTGTTAGTAAATTGCTTTCAGAAATTTCAATTCTCTGACTAGTTGATTCTTTTTCCTTATTAGAGGAAGCTTCAGTAGTATGCTCAGGATTGCTTTGATTTTCAATTATATTGTTTGTTTTTTCAATATCTATGCTTCTTATTGATGAACTGCTTTCTGAACTTTCAGTTCCTTGAGAAGTTAATTCTTTTTTCTTAATAGTCAAAGATTCAGTGGTATGCTCAGGATTGCTTTGATTTTCAATTACATTGTTTGTTTTTTCAATATCTATGGTTCTTATTGATGAACTGTTTTCTGAACATTCAGTTCTTTGAGTAATTAATTCTTTTTTCTTAATAGTCAAAGATTCAGTGGTATGCTCATGATTGCTTTGATCTTCAATTATATTGTTTGTTTTTTTAAAATCTATGCTTCTTGTTGATGAACTGTTTCCTGAATTTTCAGTTCTTTGAGTAGTTGATTCTTTTTTCTTAATAGACGAAGATTCAGTGATATCCTCACGACTGATTTTATCTTCAATTACATTGTCTGTTTTTTTAAGATCTATGCTTCTTGTTGACAAACTGTTTTCTGGATTTTCAGTTCTTTGAATAGTTGATTCTTTTTTCTTAATAGACGAAGATTCAGTGGTATGTTCACGATTGCTTTGATCCCCAATTACTACAAAGTAATGAAAAGATTATTAAATATTTTGAAATTCAACACAGAAGTTCAAATTTTTAAGGAGTTTTTAAAGAAACAAGACAAAAAGTTTACACAAGTTTCAAGGGTAAAAAAAAAAAAAAAAGTTCATGGAATATGGAGTGCATTGTGAGATTTTAAGATTAAAATTGATGGCCAACCATATTCTGACATCAATTTACATCAGCTCCGTTAAGAATAATAATTTTTTTTTTAAATGTTAGCGCCAGCACTGCTAAATAACACATTGTTATATTTATTAACACAGTTGTCTTTACCATGACTTTAATGCATGATCTGCACACTGGATCACCCGGGGGGGCCCCCCGCACTCTCTTGAAACTTCAGCATGCTATCAGTTTCAGTTTGCCAAGAGTATCAAATATGAAATAGGTTTGGTTGGTTATATTATTAATCCATTTTGATACTATACTCGGATCAATTTAGGGCATCCTTTGTATTTTTAAACCATGCTTACAAGGTCTTCAATTGAACTGACTACACAACATAACTCTAAGAGCATTTGACATGCATGCCCATATACACGGTAGTTCTGAAGTAAAATAAGATCTCTCTCTCTCTCTCTCAAGCCAATCTATCAATTTTATAGGTAAGACCCTAGCACCAGACCACAACAGCCCTTAAAATATAGCAACACAGCCTTTGCTTGGTATTACTACTGACGTAGAATCAAAGGAGGAGGCGCACAAATAAGTTTGTAAAGAAGAAAGTTAATGATGCCTGTTTCCTCCCAAATACAAGTTTCTTTTCCATAAGATCTGATATTTATGAGGCAAGAATAAGAAGCAGTGTCAGAAAGACTTTTGTCATTCTACATGAAACCACCTTGACAGATTGGTGAAGAAAAAACATTCATGTGCATACTAATTTTAAATGTAGCAAGATAAATACTAAATCTTTTTATTCAGCCCTTCATATATATTTTCAGAATTGATATCGCAAGTATATGTTTTGAATGTTATTTTACAATCTGAAAATTCCAACAGCATGTCTCACTTAAAACCTTGCAACCCTCTTTTAATTAGGAAAATAATGTTACTCCTTTTCTCACTAAAAATTTTATAATCACAAAATTTTTTAATTAAGTCATGACAAAGGAGCATCAATCAATAATGAATGAAAAATAAATTTCATTCATCATCACATAAAACTAATTGGACAAAAGCATGTGTTTACAAAGTGTTATGATCCCAAAACATCATGCTCTCATTTGGTGTCAGGATCCACAGTTGAACCCCTTCAGGACGGATGCCCATGGAAGGAAGCGCTCCCACCGGCCGGAAGCTGGCAAGCGCCGACTGTTCCCACCAGCCAAAGCATTTTCTCCCGTTAAGCAATAAATTTAATAAAAAGTACACGTTATATAATAATGCATAAAAAGTGCCCTTTGCACAGAAATGAAACCATTTTTAAATATGTGGTACCATATTCTAAATCATAAAAAAGTTTAATTAAAATACTTGATTTTTAATAATAAAAATATAGTGAATTTCACTATAATTGAAAGTACCTAAATAAACACTAGATTATTGATACAAAATATGAAAACATAGGAAAAATAAATATTTATATTGTTACAAAGCTATAAATTCGTTTCCCTGAGATGCTAATCTTGGCGACAAACTTGGCAAAAATTTGGCGACAATTTTGGCGACAAGTGGAATTCTCTAGAAGGACCTCGAACTTTCAACATATTTCTACTGGTTTCATGAACTTTCTAGAGATTATGTCACTTCCTACGTAATGAAGTCACTTCCTGTTGAAAAGTATAAAAGGCAAGCTCTGAAGCCAAGAAGAGTCAGTTGGAATTTGATCTGCAAGCAAGCTGGTGAGTTAACAAGAAACCTTTCAGCGTTGATAGTCTTTGTTTTGAATTTTTACTAGTGCTGTGTTAATACTTGTGCTACGTTTCTTTGCTTGAGAATATTTGTAAAATAAAGAGCTTTATTTTTTTTAAATCCTGCTTATTGGATTGCATTCACGTACACCCACAAAGCAATTTCGTTACAATATTTAACAATAGAAAATACCTCACAAAAATTGTAATAATTAGCTCTTCAAAGCCTTATGAAAAAAATGTATTTTAGTTCTCCACTGACATCACGGAATTGGAACCAATATATTAGTACTATCCTATTCTAATTCAGAATTTCAAGATTCAGAACGATCTGAAGAAATCTAATAATTTATTGCTTTGTTACTATCATTGAAAAAATCCGTAGATGGGTCATTTAAAAATTTACATATTTCCTCCTCAGAAAGATAATATGTTCTTTAAGCCATAACTGCACAAATAAAATTGAGAGGCATAAAAACCCTTGACAGAATATCTGCCATAAAATCCAAACCCAAGGTGAGAGGAGAAATTATAAACGACCACTCCAAAATGAGTTAAAGAGCTCTTTAACGTGTGCTCCTCTTTACACTTGCTAGCACGTGTTTCTGTTTATACTCCCAAAAACCAAATAAATCTAATCCAATTATTCACACACACATGACCGATTACAATCTGACCTCGGAGAGAGAAATACTAATGTACGGGACCAATCTTTTCAAAGAAACATGGAATAGTAATGCCATCTGATAGAAAACATTTTGTTCCAAAAGCCCAACGCATATATGTGGAGTTCGGCCCCGAGATGAATCTTGAGCAAAAGCGCATATGCGGCGCTCATATCAAAGGGGTTAAAAAGCTCTTTTCTAGACATTTGCTTAAAATTCCACTTCAGATCACAACATTTTTCAATTTCTACAAAACATCAATTTCAATTTCTACAAAACATCAATTTCAATTTCTACAAAAAAAATTTTTGCAGCTCAGTGTTATTAAAATCATGGAAAGTAATTTAAATCTTCAGTGACAGAATGAACTAACTAATAGGCATCATTTATATAATGATGAAAATTAATACACAAATTTAAGAGAAGAATATTAACATTGACAAAAATATAATAACATACAAAAACAGAGATGTAGCTTACCTTCAATATTAAACTTCCTATGTAAAATATGACTTAAAATCCTACATTCTGTATCCTAAATATTCAAGAAAAAATACATAAATCCATAGTTTAAATAAGAGTTAAAGTTTTATATAGACTAAATTTTTTTAAAAGTACCAGTCTGAAAAACTATTTTTAGACAATGTCCAGCCTCCAGTAAAAAATACGTTTTGTATACAAAGCAAAATACAGTCCTGACATGTTTAATTTTTCTATCCTAATTTCCTTAGATTGAGAAATTTTTATAAATGAAGCATCAATTAATAATGAATGAAACATATAAATAAAACATAACAAAACAATTTATAAACTTAAAATATCAAAAACCGTAGTCCCGTCTAAGATCTTTAACCTTTTGAGTACAACCACACAGAACCATGCAGTTCGCCCTAGCCAACATTTCCCAACGTGCTTGGTTGCTGAAGGCCAGTGCAGTTTTTCTAGTTAAGCTTCGCACAAAAAAAATTCATAAAAATTTAAATTTATGATAATTGATAATTATAATTTTTCAATTACTAATTGATAATTTATTATTATTAATTAATAATTTAGAATTATTAATTGATAACTAATAACTATAAAGATTAATAAATAATTATAATTTTATCGATTATCACTGATAATAATTTACAATATGAAAAATTCTAATAAAACATTCCAGTTGGTGTCACACCAATGTGTCAGTCGGTATCTAACAACCACAAGAGGTGGCCTGTATTTGCGGCAGTCGGGAGAGAATGTGGCATGCCTGTGTCACAGCCAGCCTCAAAGGGTTAAAACACAATCCATGCTGGACTAGAACAAATGTCTACTGCTCTTGATCTTGATTAACACATTAATATTTTTTTACAATTCATGCAACTTATTTACATTTTACCTACAAACTAGTAAAACTGTTCTACTTACAGATTACCATTCCAAGCAAATGAAATATATAACAGTTCAAATTTGGCATAACTATATACATATTCACTGATGGGCAAACCCAAGGACAGTGATCAAATGGCCAACCATAGTTTCATGTCCAGTGGGACAAAAGGGTAAAGATAGATGTGAAACATGATATAACACAAGATTTATTGCAAAAAGAGTTACAAAAAGAACTGAAACAGGTTGATTGAGGAAAACAAGTCATTTCAAGATATATAATATAAACTTAATTAAACAAAAAATAAAGAAGAAGTTGTATATAGTATGCAGTGTAGTACAATATGCACAAGGAAACAAAATTATCAGTTTGATAAGAATTTAAACAAAAAAAAAATCTACAAAAGAAAGAAAAAAAATAATCATTTTAAATGATAAATATATAAGAGAATTATGGAGGAAACTGTACCTCTAAATATTCCTTTAAAAGTTTCAAGTTGTATTCAGAAAGCTTGACTTTATATCCATATTCACTTTCACTGAACAAAATCAAATTAAAATGTAAAACTTTATAAAACTGCAAACAATATTCAAAATATTGCATGTAATAGTTTTTGTAAATTTTAAGAGCATTTTTGATTTATACACTATCACTGAATCAGAAATTTTAAATGAAACATATGACAAAAAATATTGCAGCTCGTAAAAGATGGACATGGCTGTCTGTTGTATCAGAAATGCAAACCAAACCTATCATCAGTGACAATATAAAATGACAGTACGTTAGAAAGCCATGAGTGATCACACCACAGGTGAATGAGGTCTTAATGGATGTTGAAAAAAATTCGCGAATTAAAGAAAGCTTTGTTTTAAATACAAAGTTCAATATCATATAAATGCTGCTTAAAACTAAATTCTATTGAAATAAACCAATTATTATTAAATATATTCAGTGGTAAATACAGAATTCGGGTCTGGGGGGGGGGGCCGAGGACATAAAAATGTTGTATCGTGACAAATGTCAAGCCTCATGGCTTATGTAAACCAAAACCAAAACACTTTAACTTTACAGACTTAATTCACCTGACAATAAGAATCATCAATACTTTCGATAATTTAATAAAATATACAATAGAATAACTAGCCAAAAAATGTTTTTGACCACATCAACGCTACAAGTAGTGGAATGACTAGAAAAGTAGGAAAATTTTCGAGCCTGTCAAGCCAGAAAGCAATGTTGTCACATTATTATTTTTTTAAAAAGGGGAAATTAAGAACAAACAGTTGCAGTGATTTTAAATAAAATCAAGAATTCTGGTTATTCATCTGAATCATCTGGGTATTTTTTTCTAATCTAATACAATTTTACTACTTCTTGATTTTATTTTACTCTTATATAATTAAAGATGTTTATATGCTAGACAATATTCTAAACATAAACTGTTGAAACTTTTTTAACTGTTCAAACTTCAGCATTTACCGAAAACTGGTTACAAGGCACATTCATCAACTCTGTATTACTAATTATTCATTATTTTACATAATTATATACATACAAAATAAGGGGCAAAAGTACATACCAGAAAAAATAATAAAGATTGAAAATAGGAAAGCTATACTGCTAACTTACAAATAATTGGCTAAATAAATAACAAACAATGATAAGATACATCATCATTATAATCATAAAATATGCCCTGATACAAAAGCATTACAAGTTTCCATTAGCAATTATTAATTTTTAAAAATACTAAAGAGAACAACTAAGTTTATTCATCCATAAAAAAAAAAATGACATTCACATTTTCCAATAAAAGAAAAAGTATACCAAAAATTCTTTAAGTACGAATGATCTTGAAAATCCTCTAAAGTTTTAAACTTGACTAAATCTTGAACAACTTCTGCATACCCTTCAGCATTTAAAAACAGCCTGGAGTAAATTGAAATAAATCTTTGTGCTGAAACAATCATAATAATTGATACTATAAGCATTAAAATGAAAAATTATTCATAATAAATAATTTGTTATAATAAACATTACTAAGAGCATAAAATTTCCTTTATTTACAACAAAAAAATTAGGTAAGAAGTATTCTTAATTCTATCAATGGATTGATTATGCAATTGGAAACTTTAAAATATGTTCAAAATTCATCATTCATAAAAAGTGTTTTATTTTTTAGGTATTTCAAAAAAAATAGCTCCCAAATATGAGTGATGTGGAAATGGATATACAACAGCATGACAAACAACATAATTTATAATAACATTAATGGGATTTCAGAGGGGGGGGGGGGGTTTTTTATTTTAAAAAAAATATCCTTTGATAATTCTGGCAGAATGCAGCTTTTGCAGCATATAAAAATTGATTTTCTTTAAAATAAAAAGGTCTTTTTTCCACATTATCAGAAAATTATGGCTCAAATATGATTTTATTTTTGAACTTACTTAAAAAAAAATAGTAGTATTATTGTTAATAATTTGAGGTTAATAAACACATAATGAAGAATGACAGTTAATCAATTCTAGGAAATGTCAAAATTGCTTTAGGCGATTAGGATAAAAAAGGGAGATAAAAAAATAAGGAAATTTCGACAGTTATTTCGACTCATTTTAAAAACATAATATTGCAAATAAATAAAAAAAAACTCACTGCAACATGAAGACAGCAAAAAGCATAAATTTCAAAAACTTGTCATGCAACCAAATTTAACCCCTTAACAGTGATTGATGTATGTATATGGAGTTAATGTACAAAATACAAAATCTCTGCCGATCTGGCCAAATCCATATGGAATTTAATGAATGTAGCCCACTCAGTACAAATGCAGACAACTCCTTCTCCAAAATCACTGAAGAGTTCTTGCAGGTCCGAGTTTCGGAAGCTGCTCCACTAGCCTCTCCTCGGGAAGTCAACGATTCCCCTGGCAATTCTTCATTAACCACATCAACAATACAGATGTTACAATATAAATTTACAATATCAGACAGTAATAGTGATTGATGTCTAAACTGTGTTTGTCCATAGAATTATAGCATTTTTACAATTATAATCTAAAATTAAGTCATTCATAGACATTATCATTTCATACAAAAATGACCGGTAATCCATTAAACATCTCAAATGTTCTATGGGCTCCTAGTTGAACAACACATTCACAGAACAGAAAGGGTGTCATCTAGATAGATGAACAGAATATGAAATTGGTAAGTGGAAAAAGGAAAAAGTAAATTATGCAAGCGACAACTTGTTTATCATATGTGAAAAATGTACACATAGATTTATTTACCTTCTTTGAATTTCTGATTTTTCAATAGGAATAAGTAAACGTACACATAAAAAGGAAAGAGAAAGTGAGACAGCTGGTGATTTCCAGGTGGAGGAGTTTCATTAACAAATGTGATTAATCTGAAAAATGAAAATTTGTATTAAATCCAAGATGGTTTTTAAATAAAATCATTAACGGAAAAATCCAGAAGGTTATTAACTTACCCAGAATATTCTTTTACGACCAATGAAAAATCTATAGAAGAATCAGGAGTGACCATCTTACTTGAAGCATTGCTACCTTCCTTCACATGAACTGAAGACATTGCTTGTAATACACATGGATAATGCCAATCAAAGTGAATTAAGGATGGAAAAAATGTGAATTTCTTTTCCCCTCAGTATGGAACACTTTCATTTATTTGCACTCTCTAAAACAGAAAATAAATCAGCAAGGTTAACAATAATATACCAAATATGATGAAAATACTTCAAGTCATAAAACTCACAAGAATTATTTTAGATACTTTATTATAACAAACCGCATTTGAAACCCTAACTAATTAATGCTTTACCAATCAACAATTTAGGCAAAGCTGAAGGAACTCATTTTTAAAAGACTAATTTTAGCAACATTTCATCTTTTTAACTTCGTAAGAGGAATTTTTTAAAAGGAAAAATCCTTCTTTTAAAAAAATTATCTTCAGATTTTTTTGCATGTCTTCCTTAAATACTGAAATCTTTCAAATAAACTAGCAGGATCTAAAATAAGTAAAAGTTGACTAAGATTAACAGTCAAATAAAGTAATTGTACAAAATATTCTGAAACAGTAATTCAGGATGCTAGAAAATTCCATTAGGAGAGATTACCATTGGAAATGGATCATTGGATTATTGAGTCACTTAACACAAATCACACAACTCAAACAACAAATCAAATTAACACATTGAATTACAAAAACACATATAAAGCAAGAGTATTCATTAGATCAGGACTTCAATCTTTTCTACAGGTAGGAAAGATTTTGCCAACCTAATTCTTTTCAAAAATATTTTATTGCGACCCCAGAATCAGAAAATAAAAAAGGAAATGAAGAATAATGAGAAATTTAATTTTAAATAGTCAGTCTATTAATGAAATGCATCAAGCAAAATTTTTTTTAATGTTTCTTGTTACAAATAATGAATAATTTGGAAAAAAAAGGCATGGCAAAAGTTTTAGTGACCATAATATTCTTCTATCTCTAAAGTTTAAAAAAACCTGATTTAGATACTTTGATTTTTCCCTCTTTTTTTTTTTCTTTCCAATTCTTGTAATATTTTTAAAGTCTTATAAAATGCTGTTGTCACCAGTTCAAATTTGTAGTAAAGTTCATGAGATATTTATTTTATTGCCTTCATAATCATAAAGGAATTCGTTAGAGCCATTTTCCTCCAATCACATACATTTAAATATTTAAAAAAGATAAAATTATCTTTCCTTCAACTTTGCATACAATAAATTTTCAAAAATTATGATTGATTCTCAAAAGCACTG
Organism: Araneus ventricosus; assembly: GCA_013235015.1. Lineage (NCBI taxonomy): Eukaryota > Metazoa > Arthropoda > Arachnida > Araneae > Araneidae > Araneus > Araneus ventricosus. The sequence continues at coordinate 330,756 of BGPR01000809.1, read as the reverse complement.
ATAATGACTAGCAATACACATTTACATTTGTATACATTTTTAATTCACACTTTATTATTTCTCAGTATAGTAAAACAATGTGATAAAAAAAATTAAAGTTAATTCATTCCTCATTTGTCCCTTTTTTTTTTTTATCTGTAAAAATCTTGACATTCTATTCTTTAGTTGATGTATTTTCATAATGACAATCTTAAAAAGTTATTTCTCTTTAAAATTCGCAGTCTTTTTTTTTTCCCTGCAAAAAAATTATGGAAAACCTTATTTTCAGGTACACTATCTATTATCTATGGATAAAACATTATTTGAAGATACTGTACCTGCAGATGAAACATTTTTTATGGGTATCATGACTACAGATAAAACCTTTGATAGCAATAATTTAGATGTCCTTTAAAACGAATATTTCTACTTATTATTATTACAACACTTGTAGGAATGAGGAGGACGAAGTTAGAATAAGAGTTATTTTAAATTTGTCTGATAATAAATGCAGATTTGGAAAAAAGGGAAAAATCAAATAAATAACAGAATTTTATGGAACATAACTTTTATAAAAGATTACTTGAAATTCATATTTTCAGCCATGCAGCCAAGAAGTTGGAAAAAAAGGCATCATTATGTGTTTACTCGAATCAAACCTACAGGTCAGTAAGCCAATTCAATACTGACTCAAACTTGGTGTCAAGGTTGCATAGGAATAGCTAGTCCCACTTTTTTTTTTTTTTTAAACTTTCTCATATATGAAGTGTACAAAGAGAAAGTGATGTAATCATCAAAAAATTTGACTTCAAAATTTTGAGTAATTTACACATTTTAGACCTCCTTGAATTCAAAAAACACATTTTTGGAATTATGTCTGTGAACACTGTAACTCAAAAACAGATCGAGCTAAAGAGATGAAATTTGGTCTGTAGTACTAACATCAATTTTGTAGATTTCTATCAAATTTTGAAGAAAATCAGTCAATGGGAAGGTAGTCTGTTTGTTGGTGTACAAGCGAACACGATAACTTAAAAACGTAAAGAGCTAGAAGGATAGAAATTCGTATATACTTTTATCAGCATAATTGTTAATGTGTCTCAAATTTTTGGACCAATTCTGTCAAAGAGGGTGAATGTCTGCTAGACTGTGTATTCGCATGTATGTGAACGCAATACCGTAAAACTTTAATTAACTGCCACCGTCCAGACCAGGGATGTAGCAGATAATTTAATAGACGGTTAAAGGAAATTTCTTAATACATATGTACAGTAACGTAATTTCACTCCTAGCTCGGGAGGAAAATGAAATCCTTTAAAAGTGAGTAATACATACATTGTGTTTAATTTTACAAAATGATCAATATAAGAGTAGTAATGTACATAAATGACAGATTAGATTTTTTGGGGCGATGATGGATAACAAAAACTGCCAGTTAAACGAGTGACGGTTAATCAAAGTTGTACTGTAACTCAAAAATGCAACAACTTAGAAAAATAAAATTTGGTCTGTGGTCTTGTGATCAACATTATAGATCTGTATCAAATTTTGGGCACAATGAGTTGGAAAGAAGGTTTCTAAAATACCCAGTGGCAGAATCACCGCAACGCTGCGTCATACGTTGCAGATTTCAGACAGTGTCTGCAGACTGAAGTGCTTCATATCGGTATTGGTCACAGCCAATGTTTTCTAAGCATTTCATTCCAATACATTTTTGGCATGGAGCTTTTGGTTTCTGGAAATAACATGCGGTTTTTACTTTGAGATGGCTGTGTAAATAGATAAAATTCGTTGTTTTCATTGCGATGCTACATTATTACGAAAAAAATTAAAGCAGCATTATTTACGCCAGCATGAAAATAAACCTCCGAAGTTTCAATCAATCTCTACAGCTGCAATTGAATCATTTTTTTAAAAACGGGAGTGAAAAAAGAACAAATTCTGAAATTGATAAAGATGAACAGAGTTCAAGCCAAGATTGCCCCAATTTTAAACGTTCTAAGCATTAGTTAAGAAATAAGGAAATCATTATTATTCACACTTTCAAAAGGTGCAAATGCAAAATTCCATAAAATCAAAAGTTGTATCAAGAATTTTAGAGGATGATAGCTCTGTTTTTCCTTGTTTTAAATAATAAACAATGATACTATGAAATCTTATATATGCATAGTTGCAGAACAATTTACCAGTTTGTGTACAAACCATTAAAATGCATATCAGGATAAATGTGCTAATAAGTTACAAAGTTTTTGTTTCATAGAAAAAGCAATTATTTATTGCATTTTAAATTAAAAACATACAAGAAAGACATTCTTTATTTATTTTTATTTTTTTTTTACAATAAACAGGAGGCATAAATTTTTAAATAACATCTAACATATTGAAGAATATTTCATTCATATGAGCTAGTGATGTATTGTTTTGAAAAAATCACCAAAACAGAAAGACACCAAGTGCTGTGTTTAAAACTGAAAAGTACCCAAATATAATTTTCTGCACAGGTATTTGTATAGTATGCTTAATATTACTTCTGAAACAACTTGATACTTCATTATTGTTAATTATCTTCCCAAAGAAAAGATTAATCTTCATATGCTTTTGTTTATTAATTTATACAATTATATATCAATAATGAAGATGTTATACGGTTTTTAATTTATATTTGTCGTATTTTAATAGTTGTAAGTTGATATAAGTATTTTAAGAAAAGAAAGCAAAATATTTATAGTCGCGCACCATTCTGCAGACTACTTTTAAGAGACCCAACCTCTGTTGCAGACTGTTGAAAAGTATTCTGCCACTGGGCTAAAATATATATTCAGTTTTCTTCATTATACTACAAAACACAAGTCATGCCATATTGTGTCACTTACCTGAGAGTTGGCAAAGGGGGCACTCCGGCTTGCTGGATTTGCCACCTCCTGTGGAACATTCCAGGATGCATTCTCATAAGGAGAACTGAAAAGAAGGTGCATATTATGTAAGTATACAAAAAAAAAATGAGGGGAGACTACTACTACTGATTTTTTTTATGCTCTCTTGTTTGTATAAATTTTTAATTAATATTTTTTCACTGAATATTTACATTTTGTCAATGACTTTATTAGCAGATTCAAAGTTTTAAGCTATTCACTTTAGATCTCTTATAACTGCAAAGAGCAGTTTAAATTCCCTTGATGATGAATAAGGCATATTTTAAAGTGAGAAGCTCATCAGGATAGAAAATTTAATTTTTAATTAGAAACTTGAGGTGCAACACTTATCAGTGAACATTTCAGTAAATATATTTTCTCCGGCAAATTCATGGAAAACAACACTTAAAAGCAGAAAATAGAAATTTAAAGCATTGTATGTTTCCGTCAAGAAATAGAAACATTTCACAAACATTAAATTTCACTATTTCAAGTACAAAAAAAGAGTTCTACAGAAAAAAAAAATAATAATAAAAGAAAAATCCTAGAGGAGAATTGAATTTGACAGTACCTACAAATAATGTTTTATTTGTAGATATAGCACCTGCAAATAATGTTTTATTTCTAGGTACAATACTTATATATAACAATATCTCCGAAGGTACAGAACCAGCAAATAACATTTTATGCAAAGGTCCTATCTGCAAGTAATCACTTCCATAAATTATTTACACTAGAATGCCCATGGTAATTTATTCAGCTCTGGCTAAAAAATGAATAATGCACTCACCTAGCAATTATATGCAATTAAAACTATATGCATTCACCTAATTAATAATTTTTTTAATAGTTTAATCATCTGAAACACAGAAGTTCCCCCCCCCATCAGTCAATTCATATATACGAGATGACAGCAAATTTTTGGAGCTATTAGAGGCGTTTTTAAAATAAATCCACAGAAGATTAAATTAAATTCTTCTTTATTCAGGAACATTACTTCATGTTGAAGGTGATTGAAAGGTCAATGTAGCATCTTAGACAGTGGCAGTTCAGCCATTAGGGCTGCAGAGCTGCAGTGGGGGGCCCGCCACAGACACACGAAATTATTTTAAAAACTTGTATTTTCGTTTTTATTCTCTAATTGGCTTACTTTTTCCCTTTAAGAGTTCAATGATAATCAAAAATGGCAAAAAAGTAATAAAAAACGTAAAAGGGAGATGGAAAATAAATAAAAAATTCAGAGAGACACAGATCAGAGAGAATTTTGCCCCTCCTAGAATCAAATTTCCGCATTGAGCATTGCAGAGCTCTCAATCGGAAGAAAAAAGCAACCCTTTCTACCACTGAAATTAAAGCTGGTGCTGCACTCTGGAGCAGCTCAAGCTTGGTGCTACTTCCTCATTTGGCTTTTTTTCGCTTTCTCTCAGTAGTCCAGTCGTTAAGTAATTTTTTTAAATCAAATTCTGGAGGAGTTGTAATTTTTTGCTCCTTTATCTTTTTTTGGGGGGGTGCTGATTATGAAACTGAGGTTTGCCACCAAAAATTTTTCCAAATTTTGCCTAAAATTTTGTTCAAATTTTAGTTATAGCCAAAATAGCAAGAAAAAACATTTTCCCAGTGTTTTGCTTTTAGCTCAAAAATTATCAATTTTTAGTATATCATCATTATATACCAAAATAATCAGCACAAAACTTCCTACAACTTAGATCAATACAACTTCTGCAGTACTGCTTGTTTCTGAGCTGAAGAGCTGCCACTGATCTTAGATGATAATTAAACTTCCAAACCAACCATGATCATAGTTGCAAATGACGCTGGCTGTTGCTGCAGTTAAAATCAGAGCAAAAAAGGGCAGTTAACAATGCACAGAGAAATTATATACTGGAAAAGGGAAAGGGAGGGTCCCTAGAAAAGACTTGTGACTGGGAGTTAAAGTAGAAGTGTGGTTACTACATTTCAATTAGAAGTAATTAAAACAGAGTATCATTAAAAATAATTAATTTAAAGAAGGCTAAAAATTAAATCATTACATATATATATATATATATAATATCTGTCCTAAATACTCTTCATTAAGGAAACAAAGTAACACAAATGTGGCATTTTTATTTGAAGAGTTTTTTGATTAAATGATATATTGCTGAATAGAAAAAAAATTACATCACAAGCAACTTCATGATGACTTTTTGACATAAACATTGATTTAAAGTTAACAGCATAAATTGAGAAATATTTGAAAATTTGCAGAATAAAATGCAAACATTTATAAATTACAAAATAATTACTGATCATTTTTAAGACTGCAAAATATTTTATTTTACATAATCATAATAAAAGTTCTAATGAATTCCTTGATTATTCATTAAAACTATACTTCAAATCTATCAAACTCTTTTTTAAATTATAGGCATAAGCCTACAATTACAATCTTAGGCCATTAAAAAACAAGGTACTTACGTATTAACGCCACTGAGGCTACAGATTGGCGGTAATGCGCCAACAAAGAGCAATCTTGTTTACAAAAACCGCCAAGTTGGCGGCACTTAAAAACCGCCAAATTGGCGGAAATGTATGCATCGAGTGTATGAAAAAGAAATGTATGCATCGAGGAAAAGTGAAGTGAATGAAAACGAAATAGACCATTAGAGTTTTACTAATTCTTTAGGATAGGTCTCGACGGGAACTGCTGATGGTTCTCACTTTCATAATATAACATTTAAAAAATTGCGTATTTTACGCTTTTCCCTGTGCTTTAAAAAGAAATTTTATAATACGTTGATGCAGTTTAAACTGTAAAAAAGTGGACAAACTGGAAATATTTTCTTACCTTTAGATATAATTTATGTCACATATAAAATCTAGGTGAATAAGCATTGCATACAAAAATTAAGAATACATGAATGATTACAATAATTGTTTTAAAATAAGTTAAACTACCATATTTACTTCTTAAATTCTCATTCATAAAAGAAGTTTAGAAGGATTTTCCTTCCAGTTAAAAGCAAATGTCTAATGTAATACGAAACTGTTCAAACAAATATATCAAATCGCAACCATGTGTTTATTTACAATGACGAAGTAAAAACTGAAACACTGCTCATGTCAAATGCTTTATTGAAATTTTAACCAAAAGTTTAAATAATTTCCGAAACATTTTTCTGTTATATTTTATACAATATAATTCAATTCAGACAATTTTTAAATATTTTCTTGTCCTTAAATTTCTATCAACGAGAAAATATTGGGCATTGCGCAAGCGCAGTGTTCCAATTTTTTCTTCGAATTTGATTAAATTCTATTTAACGTTTGAAATTCCTTCAGTTCAGTTTCCATAATTTCAGATTCAGATGGGTTTTTTTTTTTTTTTCCTTGCTTCGTTCATAGTAGTACATTTGTTTTCAGCTTCAATTATAAAAAACATTTCTCAAATTTTAATCTACGGGTCTATTCTGGTACTCTCGGTTGGGTTGGGAGACTAGTACCACTGGTGGGTTGGGAGTTGGGTTGGGTTCTGTTGTTAATGTGCGGAACCCAACCCAACCGGGGGTACCAGAATAGACCCCCTAAGCTTTTTGTAGGAAAGGATAAGGATCTAAACTTTAGAAATAAATCATCCTGAAGAAAAGATTTAAAAACACGCTAATGCGTCTACTATCCTGGGAACAAAGTACAAATTTGTAGAGAAAATGCTGTAAAATTCAACGATTCGAAAATTCAAGCTCGATATTTTCATGAATTTAAACATTTTAGATCACCCTGAGACCAAAAAACATATTTTTGGAATTATATCGGTCTGTCTGTAGAGATAACGTGATCGACACCTAGACCTCCATCACACATAAACATAACGACGTTCAACACGAGAACCAAATTTAATTTGCATCAACTCCATCAAATATGTGCCATTTTAATATTAAAATCACACCTTGTACACTAAAAAAAGCCTATGGACAAAGGTACAAATGTAACTCTTTTAAGAACAGAACCAGATAGCCTGCACACTTGAAGCAAGTTCTTGATATCATCTTGTGATGGCAAACTTAACGTGACGAGTTTTTTTCCGAAACTCCTGTAACATAGCCTAATCGACCACCCTCCTTGCAAAACAAGTTTGCAGCGAATTTGACACGAGAAACGTGACAACGACAACATGACACAATGACGAAGCAAAAAATCCATTCTTCCCTTTCCCAGATAGCACGCACACTTGCAGAAAGTGTGATTTTCTTGATATTATCTTGTTATGACAAACTCGATGCGGCAACTTTCCGGCAAACTTCCTGTAAAGTAACAAAGCATAATAGGACCAACCCACTTGCATGACAAACTTCACACCACAATTCCAAAACAAGTTTACTGCAAAGTTGATACGTCACACTTACACACTACGACCTTGATCGTCACCTCCGAGAGAAGATCTTATCTCCCAGATAGCAATTTTAGTTTGCAGCAAACTTGCACTGCAAATCAGCAAGCTTGCGGCAAGTTTGACACGACAAGAGTGTGAAACAAGCTTGCAGCAAGTTAACGCAAGCTTCGAAGTCACCATGGGACGAACTTCCAGACTCCAGCGAACTCATTGCAAATTATAGCAAAAACATAGTACGAACACAACCCGGGATAGAACTCGCGATCTAGCGGTTCCGAAGCAGACGCGCTAACCATTCGGCCAGTTAAACTCTGAGAGGAGAAAATAGATTTCACTAATACATCGTTCGATTCGATTCGTATACGATTTATTTTAAACTATTTTCTTGATTTCATAAATTTTTGAGTTGAGAATATGATTTGAAGTCAAAGAGAGAGCGTTTTTCGCTAATAACTACGTTTTGCTTGTAGAATAAATTATGAAATTAGAGTTCAAAAGTAATTACTTTAAAATGGGACAAAATGTATAAGTTATTATTTTTCAACAAACATTGACTGATTTTTCGGTTTAATTTGTTTATAAATGTTAAAATTTCAACATTAAGAAAAAGGCGATATAGTTTTCTTTAAAGTAAAAACTTTTAGTAAAAAGATGGAAAATGTTTCAAAATTTTTTTTATAAAAAAGTTAGTTTTTTTACAAATTATCATTGATTTATTAAATTAATAAAAAGGACGGTCTAGGAGATGGTATTAAAAATCGGATGTTTTTTTTAAACAGAGACAAAGATAATTATCTCTTTGTGCTATCTTTGCATCAAGTTCGTTTTGCAAACTTGCAGCAAATTTGCATTGCAAGGAGGCGGCGCTAGTTGACACGGCGAACTTGCTACAAGTTCGCTTCAAACTTGACGCGTCAAATTTGAGATGACAAGGTAATATCAAGTCAAAATCAAACTTGCTGCAAATTAACGTGCTATCTGGGCTATAGGAGGTGACGACTTGATACAGTGTTGTATATCTGGTTTCATCCCAGATAGCAATTTTAGTTTGCAGCAAGCTTGCAACAAATTTGACATGACAAGAGTGCAAGCCTGCAACAAGTTTGAAACAAGTTAACGCAAGCTTCGAAGTCACCATGGGACGAACTTGCAGCAAGCTTACCGCGTCAAACTCTGCAAATTATAGCAAAAACAGAGAAAGAACACAACCCGGAATAAAACTCGTCACCTCCCAGATAGCAATTTTAGTTTGCAGCAGACTTGCACTGCAAATCTGCAAGCTTACAGCAAATTTGACACAAGAGTGCAAGTGTGAAACAAGTTTGCAGCAAGTTAACGCAAGCTTCGAAGTCACCATGAGACGAACTTGCAGCAAGCTTGCATTGCAAACTATAGCAAAAACAGAGTACGAACACAACCCGGGATAGAACTCGCGATCTACGGTTCTGAAGCAGAACGCGCTAACCATTCGGCCAGTTAAACTCTGCGAGGAGAAGATAATTTCGCTAATGCATCGTCCGATTGGATTCGTATACGATTTATTTAAAACTATTTTCTTGATTTCATTAATTTTTTGAGTTGAGAATATGATTTGATGTCAAAGAGAGAGCGATTTTCGCTAATAACTACGTTTTGCTAGTAGAATAAATTATGAAATTAGAGTTCAAAAGTAATTACTTTAAAATGGGACAAAATGTATAAGTTTATTTTTCAACAAACATTGACTGTTTTTTCGGTTTAATTTTGTTTATAAACGCTAAAATTTCAACATTCAGAAAAAGACGATATAGTTTTCTTTAAAGTAAAAACTTTTAGTAAAAAGATGAAAAATGTTTCAAAATTTTTTTTTATAAAAAAAGTTAGTTTTTTTACAAGTTATCATTGATTTATTGAATTAATAAAAAGAAGGACGGTCTAGGAGATGCTATTAAAAATCGGATGTTTTTTCCTTAAACAGAGACAAAGATAATTATCTCTTTGTGCTATCTTTGCATCAAGCTTGTTTTGCAAATTTGCATTGCAAAGGAGGTGGCGCTATTTGTTACGGTGAACTTGCAGCAGATTTGCAATGCAAGGAAGGTGGCGCTAGTTGTCACGGCGAATTTGCTACACGTTCACTTCGAATTTGACGCGTCAAATTTGCTATGACAAGCTAATATCAAGTCAAAATCAAACTTGCTGCAAACTTACGTGCTATCTGGGATGTTTGTTGAAAAATAATAACTTACATTTTGACCCATTTTAAAAGTAATTACTTTTGAACCCTAATTTCATAATTTATTCTACTAGCAAAACGTAGTTATTAGCGAAAATCGCTCTCTCTTTGACTTCAAATCATATTCTCAACTCAAAAGATTATTGAAATCAAGAAAATAGTTTAAAATAAATCGTATACGAATCGAATCGAACGATATATTAGTGAAATCTATCTTCTCCTCTCGTAGTCGAGCTGGCGGAGTGGTATCGACATCTGGCTACTAAGCGGTAGGTAACGAGTTACATCCCGGGTTGTGTTCGTACTCTGTTTTTGCTATAATTTGCAATGAGTTTGCACGGCAAGCTTCAAGCTTGTGGCAAGCTTGCTGCAAGTTCGTTCCATGGTGACTTCGAAGCTTTCGTTAACTTGCTGCAAGCTTGCTCTTTTGTCATGGCAAATATGTGGCAAGCTTGTTGCAAACTAAAATTGCTATCTAGGTAATATTGTCTAATATCATAAAATTTGAAAAAATAATATTGTACAATATTTTTCCCAATATCGAAACAGAGTAAAACGCAAGACTTCTTCAATACTGTATAATGTTGTTTTCCTAATATTGTATAATGTCATATAATACTGTATAATATTATACCATACAGTAAATTCTCGATTATCCGGCATTGAAGTATCCGGAAAGCTCAACTAACCGGAAAAATTAGAAAATGAGTTTTTCTAAAAATTTTACATGCGCCGTTCCATTCACGCGGACAATTTATTTCTGGAATGTAACGTCCGCTCCACACGGAGGGGCGTAGCAGAAAAAAAAGCAATATACAGTATTGTGACGTACACTGACTTGTTTTATGGGGGGGATTCAAAGGCAAAAGTGAGAACCGAAAAAGATAAATAAAAGGCTCTCACCTTTCGCCGAAAAACGAAATCTCCAACCAAAAAAAGTTAAAGGGACAGAATCTGTAAAAAAAAAGATCATGGGGGGATTACTCCAGATTGGTAATTCTCTTTCTTTTCCTTTATTTATTTAATATCCGAATACCGGCAGATGTTAATTCCGATTACATAATATCACCCGCGGGAGAATTGGAGGCGCGCGTATTGCGCAATAACCCTTTCGAATTTTTAAAGATAATTAGTTTTGATATTCAATCTGGGATTTGCTTATAATCACTTAAAAGAGTTTTATTATTCTTGCTGAATAGAATATTTTTCAGTTTCGTCGGCTATTTTTATATGCTCATATTTTTACAATCGATATTTACGGTAAAAAATCGGCTACAGCCCAGATCCCACGTAGCACAAGATATTGTCTTATATCATAAAATTCGAGAAAGTAATATTGTACAATATTTTTCCCAATATTGAAACAGTGTAAAACGTAAGACTTTTTCAATACTGTACAATGTTTTTTTTCCTAATATTGGATAATGTCATATAATACTGTATAATATTATACCATATTGAATAATATTGTACTATACTGAATAATATTATATAATATTGTATAATGTCATATAATACTGTATAATATTAT
>BGPR01000809.1:307893-319684 GCA_013235015.1 Araneus ventricosus | reverse complement strand
AATAATATTGTACTATACTGAATAATATTATATAATATTGTATAATGTCATATAATACTGTATAATATTATCCATATTAAATAATATTGTACTATACTGAATAATATTATATAATATAACATTATAGTGAATATTGTCACGTAGAAATGAGCTTGCTACACAATGTGACTTAACAGAAAGTCTGAGGCCGTAGTACTCTACACGGACAGCACCACAGCTGAAGACATATTCAGCTGTGGTCTTTTTATATACCTAGTGGAATGTTCTAGAACACTCCACCAGGGAGTTATCTACATGGATGAAATTTACATAAATTATATTTGCATATAAATTAAATAATAGAAATAATGATTGTAAACATAAAAGTCCAACGACTCGAACCCGAATCTCTTGTATCGAAAAGCAGCGCCGTAACCGCTCGGCTATTGGGTCTTCAGCCAGACAGCGACATTTCTCCGTCCTTACGAGACACAGTGACCCGCTGGTTCTGTTTTGAGCGGTTTCTTGTGACAGGCCCCAGGTAAACTTGATCAAAGGTCCTTTGGTCAGAGTCAGCAATTGTTTGCGTTAGTGAATCGTCTCGGGTGGTGTTCTCCAGCTGAAGGTCTGGGTCGTTATAGGGTTTCATCTGCAGAACATGCACCACGTCTGTCAGTCTTCGTTTGCTACGCATACTATCACAAGGTTCAACTTCATAAGTGACGTCAGATAACCTCTTTGTTACTCTATATGGTCCAAAGTATCGCTTCAACAACTTTTCAGATAACCACACCTTACGAATAGATGTAAATATCCAAACCAGGTCTCCTTCTTTGTAACTCACTGTCCGATGTCTTTCATCACAACGGCTTTTATCTTTGTCCTGCGCCTTCGTTAAATGTATTTTTGCCAATTGCCTAGCTTCTTCTGCCTTAGTCACCAGGTTCTGGACATAGTCGCACGCTGATTCATCAGGAAGAAAGGGCAGAATGGCATCCAATGGTGTGTCCATGTCATGCCCATTAACTAGAAAGAATGGACTGAAACCCGTCGTCTCCTGCTTCGCGGAGTTATATGCAAAAGTAACAAAAGGAAGTATGTTGTCCCAATTCTTTTGATCGACATCAACGTACATGGCCAGCATGTCGGCGAGTGTTTTTGTTTAGTCTCTCCGTAAGGCCATTTGTATGAGGTTGATATGCAGTAGTTAGCAAATGGTATGTCATGAATAAATTACTTCTTTCACGAGATTTGACAAAAATGACCGACCTCTATCACTGATAATATCTCTTGGCGATCCATGTTTGAGTATAACGTCTTCGACCAGGAATTTTGCTATTTCCACGGCTTCACCGCTTGGTAAGGCCTTTGTGACAGTGAATCGGGTAAGATAATCTGTGCAGACAATTATCCATCTATTCCCTTGCGTTGTTAGTGGAAATCGTCCAAGTAAATCTATTCCTATTTTAGCGAACGGGATTTCTGCAGGCAAGATCGGTCGAAGAAGTCCCGGAGGTCGTTGAGGTGGCGATTTTCGCCTTTGGCACTCCCGGCAATGTGACACATAACGACGAACACTGCGGTATAATCTACGCCAGAAAAACTTCCGTCTGATTAGGTCGTATGTCTTGGCAAACCCTAAATGGCCTGCCGTCGGTGCGTCATGAAGGCTCTTTAATATACCTTCACGAAGATGCTTCGGTATGAATAATAGCCACTGCTTTCCCAGAGGGTCATACTTTTTTCTGTATAAAATTCCGTTGAATTCTTTGAACTTTGTTGAGTCTCTCCTTCTACCCATTTCCTCTCATATATCTGCCACTTTAAGGTCTTTACTTTGCTCTTCTTTGAAATTTGTTATGGTATTGAGAAACGGTATATCTTCAGAGGTTTCTTTTTCGATTGTGGGCAATGGGTTCCTAGATAAACAGTCGGCATCCTGATGCCTCCTCCCACTCTTGAAAACTATGTCCACATCGTATTCCTGAAGACGCAAAGCCCATCTTTCTAATCGCCCGGATGGATCTTTTAGATTCGCCAGCCAGCATAAAGAGTGGTGATCCGTTATGACTGTAAATGGGCGGCCAAAGATGTAAGGTCGGAATTTACTGATCGCCCAAATAACTGCCAAACACTCCTTTTCTGTTGTCGAATAATTTTTCTCAGATGGGGTAAGTGAACGAGACGCATATGCGATGGGTTTCTCTAGTCCACACTGCATTTGTACAAGAACGGCCCCAATGCCATATCCACTGGCGTCCGTATGTATGAGGGTTTTATCTCCTGGTATAAAGAAGCCAAGCACGGGGTCCTTCGTCAGCAGAGATTTAAGACGGACAAATGCCAATTGATGGTCGTCTTTCCATTCAAATTTTACATCTTGCGTCAATAATTCGTGCAACGGCCTGGCGATGTCTGCAAACATATGAACAAATCGTCGATAATAAGAGCAAATCCCTAAAAAACTTCTTACTTGAGAAATGCTTTTCGGAGTAGGAAATTCTTGAATGGCTTCAACTTTCCCTGGATCTGGATGAATCCCATCTTTGTCTATTAAATGGCCAAGGATTTTTAGTCTGCTTTGACCAAAAAACATTTTTCATGGTTCAAAGTCAATCCGGCACTTCGTATGCACTGGAGAACCATCCTTAGTCGTCTAAGATGTTCTTCAAAAGTTGCTGCGTAGACTATAACATCATCCAGATAACACAGACAGTGTTTCCATTTCATTCCTTTAAGGAGACTATCCATTATTCTTTCAAATGTTGCTGGGGCATTACATAGCCCAAATGGCATAACCTTAAATTGGTACAAACCATCCGGAGTAATAAAAGCCGTCTTCTCCCTGTCTCTTTCATCAACTTCGATTTGCCAGTAACCAGACTTGAGATCCATTGTAGAATACAAGCTTGCGCCAGAGAGGCTATCCAAGGCATCATCAATTCGCAGCAATGGGTACACATCCTTCTTGGTGATTTTGTTCAAGCGTCGGTAAACTACACAGAAACGTCAGGTTCCATTTTTCTTCTTCACCAATACGGCTGGGGATAACCACGGACTCTCTGAATGTTCTATGATGTCAAGTTTTAGCATTTTGTCGACCTCTTCTTGAATTACTCGTCTCTCCTCAAAAGACACTCTGTATGGCTTTTGTTTGACTGGCTGGGAATCAGCCGTATTTATTCTGTGCTTTACTTTGTTAGAGACCTTCACTGGTTTGTCCTCAAGATAAAAAACATCGGTAAATTCCACAAGCAAGCTCAGAAGCTCTTTCCATTGTAAGTCATCTAGTTCTGGGTCTAAAAGGGCTTCCAAATCTTCTTCTGCTTGTCCTAAGTGCGCCTGGTGTTTTACTTCCACTTTGTCAGTATTCTTGTTCAGAGAACTAATCAGTCCTTCTTCAATTTCCGTCATTCTGGCTATACATATACCATCTGGTATTATCTGTGGCCGACAAGAACTGTTTGCTATCCAAATATCCACTTTACCACTCTGAATCGTGGCTATTGAAGCCGGCACTTTTAGCTCCTATTGGGTTTTTAACATCCAAATAAGAAGAAGTAATTTCGTGAATAACGATATATTTAAACAGCATTACATAAGATGATAATATTTACAATTTAGCGTTAATATTTACAGTTTGGATAGTTCGCTTTGCTGGATAGGAAGTCGAGTGGAGTCACAGTCACGCAACACATAGGCAGGTTTCACACGATCAATATTCACTGTGAGCTCTTTCCCATTTCTGTTGATCTTGAAGATTTTTTCGTTTCTGTCAAGCACTTGAAACGGACCTTCATAAGGAGGCTGAAGCCCCTTTCTGAGTGCGTTCGTCCGGAGAAACACATGGCTGCAGAAGCTCAGGTCTTTGCTAACAAACACTGAGTGTTGACCATGATGCTGAGTTTTAGGAGGTAGTAGACGTTGCATCACTTCTTTCAATTTTCCTACAAAAGTAGAAGGATCTGGGCTGTCTGTGGTTGGGCTTAAAAATTCCCCAAGTAGTCGAATGGGAGCTCCATACATCATCTCTGCAGTTGTCGCCTCCAGGTCCTCCTTCCATGTGGCTCGGAATCCCAAGAGGATAGTCGGTAGTGCTGAAGACCATTGCACTTTTCCATGTGCCATGATGGCAGCTTTCAATTGTCGGTGGAATCGTTCCACTTGACCATTCGCAGCTGGATGGTATGATGTTGTGCGCTGTCGAGCAGTACCGAGTTACTTGGTTAGAGCTTGGAAAAGAGCAGACTCAAATTGGCCTTGGTCTGTAGTCAACCGTGTAGTCTGGTGGTCCAAACCGGGAGATCCATCCTGAGTAGAAAGCTGTTGCGATCGTGGTAGCAGATATATCTACTAAAGGAAACGCTTCTGGCCATTTGGAGAAGCGATCGACACAGGTGAGGCAATATCTAAAACCTTCGGATGGGGGAAGCGGTCCCACTAAATCGATGTGGACATGCTCAAACCTAGCACTAGGAGGAACAAAGTCACTAAGTTTGCTTCTAGTATGCCGTGACACGTTTGCTTGCTGACACTGTAAACACGTACGAGCCCACAATGTCACATCTGCTTTCATGGAAGGTCAAACATATCTTTCGCTGATCATCCTTACTGATGCTCTTATTCCTGGATGTGAAAGTGAATGTATGTTTGTAAAAACCTCACGTCTAAAATTCTCTGGAACGAATGGGCGGATACGGCCTAGGGACACATCACAATGTAAGGTGACTGGAGGTTCACCTACTGGGAGAGGTTGAAGTACCAGTGAAGTTGTATTTTAAGACAAAATATCTTGCAATTCAGGATCTGTTTGTTGCTCCTCAGCCATCTTTTGAAAATCGATTGCATATGGTAATCCGATGGTAAAGATGTGTATCCTAGAAAGTGCATCCGCAACGACATTGTCAGTTCCTTTTAAGTGATGAATGTCGGTTGTGAATTGTCCAATTAGGTCTCGTTATCTCATCTGACGAGGTGAGCACTTGTCTTCCTTTTGCCGAAAGGCAAACGTCAGTGGTTTGTGGTCGGTAAACAGAATGAAACTTCGACCTTCTACCATATGACGAAAATATTTAATGGCCATGTAGGCTGCCAGAAGCTCTCTGTCGTATGCACTGTATCTCCGTTGAGCAGGAGAAAGAGACTTGGAATAAAAAGCAAGGGGTTGCCAACCAGTGGTAACCTGTTGTTGAAGTGCAGTTCCAACAGCATTGTTTGATGCATGCACTACTATAGCAAGAGTGGCATTAACAGAAGAATGGTACAAGACAGTGGCCTCTGCCAAGTCCTGTTTATATTTTTCAAATGCGTTTTTGGTTTCATTTGTCCAAGTGATGGGTGTTTTGTCATTTTTCTTGGCTCCTTTTAAATAAGCATTTAGCACGGCTTGCGTTCTAGCTGCATTTGGAATGAACCGTCTGTAAAAATTGATAAGCGCTAGGAATCTGCAGAGCTCTTTTACAGTACTTGGTTCAGGGAAATACGTGATAGCCGATACTTTTTCTGGAAGTGGGGTAATACCATCAGGAGTTACTATGTGGCCAAGAAATTTCACAGATGATTTTCCCAGAACACATTTGGAAGCATTCAGCCGCACACTGTACTCCTCAAAGCGCTGGAATACTTGTTTCAGATGCTCCAAATGCTGGATTTCACTCTCTGATGCGACGAGGACATCATCAAAATATGGCACACAAAAGTCCATTCCATTTAAGACATGGGGAATAAACCTTTGGAACGTGGCAGCAGCGTTGGAAAGGCCAAATGGCATGTGAAGGAATTCAAAAAGTCCAAATGGTGTTGCAACAGCTGTCTTGGGCACATCTTCTTCTAGCACTGGGATCTGATGATAGGCTTTTGCTAGATCCAGAGTGGAGAAAATCTTTTTCCCTTCGAGCACCTGCAGACAGTCTTGAATGTGAGGGACTGGATAGCGATCTGGTACAGTCACACTATTCAGTTTCCTGTAATCTCCACATGGGCGCCAATCGCAGTTGCTTTTCGTAACCATGTGCAGAGGTGAGGTCCAGCAGCTTTTTGATGGCCTACAAACTCCTGTTGCCACCAGAAATTCAAACTCTTGTTTAGCGGCTTTTAGTTTGTCAGGGGGAAGTCGTCGTGGTCTTGAGAAAACTGGTGGACCCGTAGTCTGTATGCAGTGCTTGATATCATGCTTGGCTTGTCGTGTCGAATTAGCTTCAGTGAGAGAAGGAAATTCAGACAGCAGTCGATGGAACTCTGTATCTCCACTGATTGTTTTGATATCAGCACCCTTTCCACACTGTACAGTTCCTCGGGATTGAAGCTTTGTAAGAGGGTCGATCAAGCATCCTTGACGAATGTCCACCAACAGTCCAAAGTGACGGAGAAAATATGCGCCAATAATTGGCTGTGATACTTTTGCGATGACAAAGGGCCAATGGAAAGCTCTACGCAGGCCTAAATCTAGCTTGAGGAGAAGCTGGCCAAAAGTTGGGATTTCAGTTCCATTTGCCGCAAAAAGCTGAAGTTCCGATTTTTGACAGTGCTGTTTGGATGTTGAGGGTGGAATAACTGAAATATCTGCACCTGTATCGATCAGAAATTTCGAAGCTGTCGATTTATCTGAAAGATATAAACGGTGTATTTCAGTTGCGCCGTCACCCGATGGGCCGAGTGACGGCCGTACTAGTTTTCCGACTGAAATGAGCAAGGTGGTCTGCACTGTTGAGCCCTCTGCTTAAAACGTTGGTGATACCAGCAGTGTGCAGGATTTCCCACTTCTCTGCTAGCTGATCTAGGTCGAAATCGTCTTCCAGATTCCCGGGAATGGGACCGAGAACGTGCTTCGAGGCGAGACAGGCGTGAAGAAATCTCCATCAGTGTTGCTTGTAAATTCGCTTCTTCCGACGTTACTGCACGGATAGCAACAGAATCAGTAGCAGCTGCCATAATGCCGTCTGCCATCTCCGCTAATCGATCCAGCTTGTCGTTGGAAATGGCCAGGATTTGCTGCACGTGTGTTGGGAGTCTTTGTAAAAACAAAGATTTCAGCAGTTCCTCGCTGATTTTATTTTCTGCTTTACTCCTCATTTCCAGTAACAGGCGGGACGGTTTCCTGTCGCCGAGCTGCATACCGGAAATCAAATCCCTCAATCGTTGTTCTTCGGAGTCGGCATACTGGGAACAAAGTCGTTTCCGAAGTGCATCATATGGCTCGTCTGCCGGCGGATTCAACATAATGTCGCCAACGACTTCCAACTCCTCTGGTTGCAAAGCAGCCACGATGTGGTGGAACTTTGTGATTTCCGAAGTCACACCGGCCAGCGTAAATTGACTTTCCATCTGTCGAAACCATAGTGCCGGGTTAGCACGCCAAAACGGCGGGGCTTTCACGGCGACACGTGCTATGTTTGCACTTTGGTCGTTAGGCATAATTATTCACAAATAGAAACAAAAATAACGATTAATTTTGCAGAAGCACTTCACTAGAATTGTCATAAGCCAGGTTAGAGTCTTTTTCACCGCATAATTACTCAGATGGAAAAAAAAATGTTCCAGGACGCATGTGTTTCTTCTAAGTCCTTAAGTCACCAATATTGGGTTTTTAACACCCAAATAAGAAGTAATTTCGTGAATAAAGATATATTTAAACAGCATTACATAAGATGATAATATTTACAATTTAGCGTTAATATTTACAGTTTGGATAGTTCGCTTTGCTGGATAGCTCATAGCAGCTCACTCGTTCGCGTCGGCAAGGCAGAATGTTTTTCGTCTCGTTTCTCCCGTTCTCTGCGAGAACCGGTTTACTTCGTCTTCATCCGCGGTGTTGTATCCATCCGCGCTGTTGTTGTATTCTTCCGGGCTGGTGGTGAACCGCCACACTCCTTATCCCATTCAAAATCCTTTGCTCCTGTAATTATGACCTTTTCTAACGTCTGGTGGTGTTTAGTTAGCGCAAGAACCTTTCCGATTCAGTTTTCTGGAACGACGACGTCATTGGCAGCGTATAAACCATAATTCACCTCAGTCATGCAAAGATCGTTCGAAGCAGCTTCACCAATCTGAAGTTTACCAGACCCGCAGTCAATTATGGCAACCGTTGCTTTAAAAAAGTCCCATCCTAATATGAGGTCATGACTGCACTGCTGGAATACCAAAAATTCGAAAGGCTGTACTACTCCATTCAAGTCCACTCGCAACATACATCTTCCAATAGCTTCTACTAGTTTTCCACAGGCTGTTCGAAGAACCGGATTGCGTTCCAAAAACATGGGCGTCCTTAATCGGATGCGTAATGGTTCGGAAACCACAGAATAATCAGCTCCCGAATCAACCAAAGCATTAACAATATGTCCAATCACAGCGAAGGATACAAAGTTTTTGACTAGTTTAGCAGCCGTGTATACTGGAGGATTTTCATTCTTTGCGGCCTTACCCCCCACGCAGGTCGCAAGGTTTAGTTTTCCTCACTAGATCGAATAGGTGAGCGGCGAGCTGGAGATCTTGATTGGCGGCGTTGTGGATTGCGTCTAGGATATGGCGAAGCACTTCTATATCGTTGATAATTTGATTCAGGGTCGCGGCCGACATCAGAGACAGAGTCGGAATCTCAGCGTTGATACTGATCAGGCTGCCTCCTTAACCTCGCTTCGTTAAAAACCCGTCGTCTATCACGGCAATATCTCGTAACGTGACCCGGTCGTCCACAATGGAAGCATATGGACCTTATGCATGTGACGTCACATCCTCCGACACGTGACCTGCCGGAAGCAGCCATTGGTCAGTCTTAAACAGCTGACTCAGAACTGCTTTTATTTCTGAGTCGCTTATAGGCCGATCGTTTTGTTTATTCCTCCACAGCTGTTTTTTTTATACTCTCGAACCCAAACGGTGCATAAGGTCCATTGGTACATTATCGGAAGTACGCCAAAGATCAGTCTTCCTGACTTAAAAAGTCTTTCGAAGTCTGACCAATTTTTGAATTGATCCTCGTTGTTATCAAACCACAACCTTGCGGTTCCACTTAGATAGAACACAACATTCGCCAAACGTACCGAGTCGTCCCAATGGTTGTAGTTGGCAATCCTCTCGTAGTCATTCTTCCATTTTTCTGCGTCCTCAGTACTTAAACCAGAGAAGCAACATGGTTCTTGTGGTAGCTGGCAAGTTATATAAGTCGATGAGGTTGGGGGTGTCGCTTTAGCTTCTGTATCACCTTCTACCATTATGTTTGCAGTTCGGACTCTGCAAGGCAGCAACCCATATTCTGGATCTAGACCTTGGAGCCTTCGGCTTCTTTTGATATCCGTTTCAAATGGTTCTCGTTACCCGGTGCCTCCACCAAGATGTCACGTAGAAATGAGCTTGCTACACAATGTGACTTAACAGAAAGATTTATTTGGCCGTAGTACTTTACACGGGCAGCACCACAGCTGAAGACTTATTCAGCTGTGGTCTTTTTATATACCTAGTGGAATGTTCTAGAACACTCCACCAGGGAGTTATCTACATGGATGAAATTTACATAAATTATATTTGCATATAAATTAAATAATAGAAATAATGATTGTAAACATAAAAGTCCAACGACTCGAACCCGAATTTCTTGGTATCGAAAAGCAGTGCCGTAACCGCTCAGCTATTGGGTCCATTTCCATGCTTCTAAAATGTATCTAAAAATACATTTTAGAAGCATGGAAAAATATTAATCACTTAATTCCGAACTTCTAGGTAACACTTGGTTATTTTTGAACACATCTACTTACACGGAGCTTTGAACCCGGGACCTTCGGCACACAAACCAGACACCTTACTGCTTGACCAACGAGACTTATATCAGTGAGCGTAAATGATGATAATGAAATGTAGTTACAAAGTTCGGATCTCTGCGAAATTTCATGTTCATTCACAATTACTCTGAATAGTTTTCTTAATTAAATTATCTTTTATCGTTACAATTTCGAGTTCAAAATGAAATTAGAAGTCAAAGAGGAGGCAATTTTAGCTCTTATCTAAGTTTGCTAATTTTAATAAAACACATGAAATAATATGGATCCCAAGCAATACTATTTGACAAATCTTTTAATTTCTTTTCATGAAATGTCAGTATCATATTGATGTTCATTCTACACTTCAGGTTATATTGGTTTTATTAAAAAAGGCCAGTTTATAATTTAGATGTTCATTATGTCACATCTTTTTAATAGAGCTGTAACATACATGTTTAAAAAGTCTTGGTGCTCATCAAACAGTGATCAGAATGCTTCAGTTCTGAAGAATAGCATTTTAAAAAAATTACCGAATCAAATTTTGGTAAAATATGGCCACTTTTCGACAGAAAGTCATTTGAACTGAATAAAATTTCCATTGGAGCATAGTTTTTATCATTAAAGCTGAAAACTACAACTGGAAAATTTCAAAGAAACTTTTTTAAAATTATATTGCATAATTGCAGATAAGTTATTAAATTTCATTTAAGGAGAAATGCATAACAGCAAATTATTTTACATTACCTCAGCTGATTAGTGATTTCACCGAAATTCTTTCAAAAAGGATTTTCATAAAAATTATAAAGAAGGGAGAAACAGAAAGCACAACCAACAACTTCTCTTTTAAAAAATACCTTTACTTAAATTTTAGTGTTTTTAAAAACATTAAATTTGAAAACTTAAAATCCCCCTTTGTAATATTCATTTTCTTAAGAGATAATGCATCAAGATCTACTAAATTTCACAAATAAAACTACTTTATTGAAATCCACTTGTCTAAATGCACAATCTATAATTCTCAAAAGTGCTTATAACAGTATATACTTTATAATCAGCATTGTAACATTCATTGCTTTAAGTCCATATTTAAACTTTCAATAAATAGTTTAGGTACTCAGTAGCTCATATAACCACAGTTTTAATGTATAAAACATACCAAACAAATTGGATAAGCAGATCATAAATGATAACAATAACAAATTAACAGTCTTTAAGTATTTCTATAGAAAAAAAAAAACATGAAAGAAATTTGAAGAAAACAGCATTATTTTTCAGCCTTCTGTATGGATAATGGAGAAAATAATATGGAAATGAACCAATATAAAAAGCACTTTATTACAAAAAAATACAATATCGAATAAATTTCTGTAAACATCATAGCGATAAACTAAAACAATATAAATAAAATGATATTCGTGTTAAAAGCATAATATAAAAGCAGCACCTTTTTTTGTAAAATATCTCACATTACCTTTCATGCAAATTTTTAGCAAAAGGATAACCACATATATACAACAAATAAAAATAAATATAGGAAACTAAATAATATCACAGCCTAAAATGCAAATAAACTCATAAACAACTGAATTTAGAGAGAGGAAGGGGGAGGGAATTTGAAGGGGTGGCAATACAACCTGAGGTACAAATGGCTGATTAGTTCTTCAAAAATAAAAATTAAGAATCTTAGGAAATAACTGTTTGACTTAACAGTTTTTATTACTTCGTTCAATTTACGTATTGCTATACTTTAGTATCTTAGGAGATTAAAAATTTGTTCAGATTAAATGGAAGCTACACGATAAACAGGACTCAAATAATTAGTCAGATTTAACAAAAGATAAAGAAATGAAGTCCTTCATGATGTGA
The DNA here is from genome assembly GCA_013235015.1 of Araneus ventricosus. NCBI lineage: Eukaryota > Metazoa > Arthropoda > Arachnida > Araneae > Araneidae > Araneus > Araneus ventricosus. Next base: position 308,087 of record BGPR01000809.1, on the reverse strand, counting down.
CAAATAAAGTGTAATAATTACACATATGCATGTAGGGTTAATTAAGTAGTAAATACATCAAACAAACAAAAACATGAGTTGCACTTTATACAAGTATATGAAAATATGACTAAGATGTTCATAAAGATGAGAAACTCACTTCAAAAGATTTCTAGTTCCATCTTCTACAAAACAACAACAAAATTAAGCGTCTG
>BGPR01000809.1:258560-303240 GCA_013235015.1 Araneus ventricosus | reverse complement strand
AGGACTCGAGCTACTTTCTGAACACACTGAAAAAGAAAACCTACCAATACATTCAAACACTTTCTATATCTAGAATTCTATATCATTTACATATATATATAAATATGAATGCTCCCTTGGATATAAGTATAGCAAATTTTCATATAGAAAACAATTTCTATCATCTAAAGTAGCTTAAAAATGCTGTTGTTGTAAAAAGAAATTTTGAGTAATACAACAGGGATGTGACTATTCCGGTGCAAAATTGGTTGTGAAAAAATTGTTATAAGTTAATTTTGGATTTTAATGCATGTGTGAATTCACAATATTTCAAAGCACTTCAGAAATATTGAAAATTTAAACACATAGATTTAAAAACTGTAAGAAAGACATATCTGTTTTCAGAAACTTGAATGACTCACTGCCAACTAAAATTCATTGAAAATATCACCAAGATAAAAATAAGACATATTACAAATTAATAAGCATTGTGCAAATTTTGCATGCACACTCAGATCAATAAATTCTTTCAAAAATATTTTGGTATTATTTTTCTAACTGATTTGCTTGAATAATATTACTAATGGATGCAATTATACAATTAAAACCAACTGCCATTTTCTGAAGGTTGGGTTCACTGTTGAAAACTGTAGTTAAGACAGTAGTTTTCCATGCAAAAGGAAACCAATTTCAATCGCCTGTCAACCTCTTACACAATGCAAAAATAGTTATATCTCAAAACTGTAGTTTGGAGTTGGTTCTCGATCACATAGCTACACTCATCTTAGAGTAAAGACAATAATTAAAACTCTCCAATTTTCGATATATTTCTTGCCATAAAAATGAAAAATTTGCCAATTTATAAATTCATAAAATATCACCTTCAGTTTGGAACTAAACGACAAGCCAAATAATTAGCTTCAACCAATAACAGAAGAGTCACATAACTGTAGTAAAGAGTTAGATATGTTAGTAGCTGAAAGCAGCTTTAGTCTAAAATACATAACAGCCAGTTCTATATTAGTGCTAGTATATGGAAATTCTCTTTAACAGTAGCTCATTAGTTATGAAAGACACTGTATATTTTAAATAGAAAGAAACTACCTTGGATGCAATTGTACTCTTCTGCAACACTAAACATGTCTAACAATGTATTATAAATATCTATGAAAAACGTAACAAAAATCTATCACAGATGTTTCAGAGAAATATGTCATGTGCCTTGGTCAAAGATTCTTCATCCTGTTGTTCCTGACGTCCTTCTTCAATTGAGTCAAAATTAGGAAGTCCCAGAGGCAAGTGCAGTAAATGCTCTTCAAATTGCAAAATGTTTTCAGCTTCACCTGGTAAGAAAGAGTACAAATACCAGAAATTTTACATATTTCTTATGAATTACAGCTTATAGCAACCAATAAAAAAGAGAAAGGATGAATTGTACACTCGAAGAAACGTAGAGTGCTGTAAAGAATGAAGCACAATAATAATAAATATGGAAAAAAACTTGTTACTGTTATGTGCATCCACTAATAAACAACAAATACTAAAGTAACAAAATCATTTCAAAAATAAATCATAAGAAGTAGAATATAAGGGTTGCACAGTGTAAAAAAATTTAAAAATAACATGAAGATGAAGTAACAAATATATATGTTACAGTTATCACAAAGATATAAACAGGGAGATTCTAAAATTATGGAGCAAACTTTAGGGATAGATCAGGCATACAAATATAAGTGATTTTTATAATTGACCTTGGGATTGCAAACACAAAGGGGACACTACAGGGGGCTCTTTGACAATGAATTAAGAAAAGATGTGGATATACCAGATAAATTGCATAACAAAGGTTTAATGGAATACAAATTTATAATAGCATAACAACCCAGTTGCATCATTAATGCCATTACAAGTTGTATACAGCATGGCAGATACAATAGCAAGTAGAACACACTATTAACAACAAACATTTGGAATACTTAAAATAAGTGTTGAAAGGGCTTATTGTCTAAAGTTATAATGCACTTTTCCACATTGTTATTCATGCAATTGATAATGAGCTATTGCGAATTTCTATTCCATAATTTGTTGTACACTTTACCTGGCTTATCCTTTTCTTTTACTTCATACAGTGGCAAAGAACACCTAAGGCAGTCACACTTTGCATTTGCAACCCCAAGTTCCATTATAAGCATAACTCAAACTTGTATAACATAATTCAACATTTCACAACTCAATTTAATCAATACAAATGTGGATGCTTGCTAGGGTACCACCACTCCATGCCATGGCGAGACATGGATAACCAATTTTAGATAATGTTAAAGCCATAGAAAAAAAGCAGAATAAAGATTTCTAATCTAACTATTTAGATTTTATAAATTTTGTGTCATTTAAAATAGAGAAAGAGAGCAAATAAACAAAAAATTAAAACAGACTATGTCATCATGAAAGTTAGAACAAAGATGAAGTTAGAAGTGAACATTCTTCATAATCTGAAGAAATCTGTAAATAAGCGAGTTTACTGTTTTGAATACATTATAGGTAAAACAGACAAAAGCAATTTTGTAAAACACAACAGGATGAACTACTCTTGTAATCAAATATACCAAAACCTAACTTTAAATATCAGCATCGAAATTATCTGGTTTTACTTTTGCTGAAAATTGAAACTTTAACATTTTTCATACAGTTCAGAAAATAAAATTTTTACTTATATTTGTGAGAACATATACGCAAAGAACAACCTGGATTCAGGTTTAATTGCTCTATTTCCTTTTTTTTATCCAGCACAAAAAAAAACTTAAAAAATCATTCAAAATAAAAACAAAGGAGAAAAAAAATGAATACTCACTGTTAATTCGTTGTAGTTTATTCCCATATGCAAGATCCCCTTGATAGAGAACGATGAATGTTAAAGGCAACAACGCAGTTAATACTGCAGGTTTTTTTGTTCGCTGAAACCTAAAGATTTTAAAGATGAAAACTATTTTTAACTTCAAGAATGAAAATAGATGTTGATGATAGTTCTGAACAATACAAAAGTTTATTCTAAGCAGCATAATAGTTTTAAATAAATAATTATTTTAGCATAACCATGGAAACAGAAAATTTATCTAGAGCTCGATTAAAAATTACAAAAGTAAACAGGGAAAAGTTTTTAATTATCCATGCCTCAACTAATTTAAGTAATCTGTCTCTCAAAACAATAGAAGTAAGTTTTCAGAAATTTTCTGAACTTTACTCACACTGCACTTAATAATTAATTTGGTTTAATTTCGGGTTAACTTTCATTCTAAGGTGCCCACTTACTTCGTTCCTCATAGGATCGCCAACTCTCTGCCGCCACGAATGGAGAGGATATTTGTTTTGGTTGCGCAATGATGATTTTAACGAGAGAAATGTGCGCATGTGCGGAAATTGATCTGTTCATCGGTGTTTTGTGCATGGCGTGATATTACGATTCGTTTTGATTGGTTTGTTCCGTTGATCTGTTTGATGTGATTTGTCGATTCCATCGAATTTGTTTTGTCGGTTTGGTTTTCGTCTGATTTTATCATTTCGTTATGTGCGCTTCGTACAGCTGTTGTTGATTATGGCATTGGTTCCCTTTTGAAGTGTGTGGATCAGGGATTGATAGCAAGCGGATATCAGTATCCCAAGTGTAAACAGCAATTGGGCAATTAAAATAGGTATGTGAAATTTTAACACACTTTTCTCGTTTTTGAACTTTTTCAGTCACTTTTAGGTTCAGAACTGTGTATGTTATTCCAAGTTTCCGCTTCTCAATGAATAAGCGAAACTACTAGTGTCCCGTTTTCCAGAAAGCGAAGCCGCTGATGTTTTTTTAAGTAAAAAAAAATTGCCCGGTACGTGTTTGAAATGCTGAAGGCATTGCATGCTCAATCGCTCCTTTTCAAATGAAGCATGCACAGTACAGCAACGAAAAGCGCACTGCACATCCCAAACAGTGTTTGGCACCAGCAAATGAAATTGCACCAAGAAAAATTGGCGAGAAGCAAGTGGGTACCGTAGACTGAAAGTCTACCTAATTTTGCTATATTGATGTCTCATTTTGAAGTAACATGAGAGCTATTTTGGGGCAGACCTCATAACCATTTTGAACCATGTTCAGTTGATGAGGAAGACACTTGAGCCAGCATTCCACTCTCCAAACTTCTACACCAGTGGCTCCCATCCTATGGGCCGTGGCCTACTTGTGGGCCACGGTACGCTAGAAAAGAGTTGAGGTCAGAGGAGCTGATGGGGCTCTCAACCACTTATCTGTGCGAATGAGCCTTTACAACTTTTTTTTTCAAACACAAGTACAGAAACAAACTGAATGCAGAAAATGACTTCCTGCAGAAACTGCCAAATTTCAATCCAGATATTGACTTTCTCGTAGGTCAAAAATCCCCCATTGAGTTTTTTGTTTATTTTGAATCGTGACCACTCATGTTTGTGTGTTCTTTCATTGTGTCAGCTAAGTAGAAACAACAAAGTTTTTTGCTTTATAAATAATATATTTTTTACCCTTTTACCGTAAGTTTTACTAATTACTGACATTATACGTGCATGTAATTAAATATGTATTATATGTGTCTTTATATTTTAGTTGCGTATTTAGTTAGTGGGCCTCAAAATATTATTTAAACAACAGATGGTCCACACAACCAAAAAGTTGTTCTATAGCATGCCAGCAGGAGGAAACTTGACCCTCAATGTTAAGTTTATCATGTACAAGGCTCACATACAAAGGTTACCTTTGTAAGGGCAGGCTTTGAACTTACAGCCTTTCAGTCCTGAAACTGAGAACATACCACCAGGCTATCACGGCCTTACTTAATAAATATACCAGTAAAATATTCTCAATGATCTTAAGAAATATCGTACTTAAATGCAATGAATTGCAGCTTATCTCTTTGATTATACTATAAAAATAATATCAACTCAGAAAGATTATTAAAAAAACTGAATGCACAATACAAGGAAGAATAATATGCCTACTTATTCTAATAATAAAATAATATATTTCATAATTTTTTTAAAATTAGAAATCAAAACACATATTAGTACTATTAACTGAATATTAATATCAAAAATCATACGCAAATATTGTGGAACCAGCAGCAAGGACATAGAATGTTCCAACCCAATAGAAAAATTCTCTGTATTTGGCAATCTGCAAAGCCAGTTTTCTTTCTCTGATCTGATTTCTCATATGAATCTGTCTTTCCAGCTGCAGGAAAATAAATTACTCACTATTTTAATGCTTTTTAAAAGTGCTAAAAAAGCAAAAATTTAAATTTATATTGCATAACAGTTACATAAATTAATTATGAAGGTAAGATATAATTATAATTTTCATACTCAGTACGTATTTACACTAATTACTATAGCAAACCACGAAGTTATAAATATGAGGGTTGATCAAGTAAAAAGAAAGAAAGAAATGAACAGAATAATAATTTGGCAGGTTTACATATAAAGATTAAAATTAATGAATTTTTTTTACCCTCAATCTAAGAGTCTATAGTTAATTTAGAAGAATCAGGTTTAAGCACCAAAATCATATAATATGGTAATCAACCCTTCCACATCCACCAAAAAAACAGAATTTATGACCCTTTACTCTAAAATTAATATAAAATCACTAAAAAAATGGCATTAAATCGAATTTCCAATGGAATAAAAACCTTGTTGAAACTAACAAAATAAACATATCCAATTCTAAATATTAATTATCTTGTAAACTATAAAATTGGAAGAAAAGTGCAAAATTTATTTTCTGAGACATTATAATTACGATTTAAAATATAGATCTGTGGATAAGAGATTAGAATTTAATTTCTACAACTAACCTGTAACCTTTGTAACTGCAACATAAATTCTTGATTTCTTTTAAAATTTTCATCAACAGATTTTCCAAAATAGGAACCCATCTATAAAACATTTGAAAGCATTCACTTGTCTAAATAGTACAAGCAAGAATACAAATTAAGGAAAAATTATTAGAATAAATTAGTAAATTAAGGTACACGAGATAGCTCCTTTTCAACTAGAATGTAAGTAAAGTGCAATTACAAAATGCTAAAAAGTAACTCCTTACGTTTGTGTATAAAGAAGGCAACCACTAACTTTCAGTAATAAAATATGACAAAAGTAATTTCTTCAAACTATCATAGAACGTTTCAAAACTAAGTTATAAAACTTATTTTTACCAAAAATTAAGATTCAATAGAAATCGAAACGAAAACAAAATGTTTGTTGCCACACCTTCTTTGAAAAATATTAATTATTCACAATGCTTCCCTTCGTAAATTATGTATTAACCTGAGATTATATATAAGTAATATTACAACCTTAAGAGTAGGTTGTAAACCTGAATTTCTCCACTTTTATTCATCAAACTTATTTAGCTGAACAAAGTGTAATAAAGAAATTTAATTTCAACTCACTGAAAATTTTTAAAAGTCTTCCATGGTCTCAACTGTAACCGATTAGATTCCGTAACTATTCGCTGTGAGAGTAGACAACATTCTGATCCAAAGGTTAAAGTATTGAAAACAATTTCTGCTGATGCTTCCATTTTTGAGATACGGGATGAACACACTATAGGTGAATGACTCAACTATTTTTTAGTATAAAAAGAAACTGAAAGATCTTAGTTATTTGCTTAAAAGATAGCAGTTTCATGTATGACTGGTAAAAAAAAAAGTGTCGATCCTACTTACGTACCTGTGTGTTCTTAAAGATAATTTTATCTTTATAAAAACTGAAAATCTGATAATTTGCTATGTGAGACTCGCGGAATGACACTGCTATGTTATTAAGATTTTGCTCTCGTCATTTTATTCCTATTGTTCAACGATGAAATGTATAATGCTGAACCGGGGTTTTTTTGTTTACTGATTACAGAACATAAATGCAGTGCTTTGATTCTCCATGCAGAATGGTTGTAGAATTTTGTTTATTGGATTCAGTTAACTTAATGTAGGAGCTTCGTTATACGATTTATAGCATTCTATTTATCATGTAAGTTGTGTAAAATATTTAGATATAATAATAAAATATTCATAATGCTACATTATGGTATTTTGAATTGTGAAAATAAGATTAATAGATTTGTTTCAAGTTTTGTAGTTCTGATACATCGTTTTAAAACACTGGTTTTAAAATAATCCCTTCTGTTGAAGTTTTGCTTGACAGTCAGAAAAAAGCTGCTTATATCATTTTGAAAGGATCCGAAAGAATAGAGAGACAAAAATAGCCCAACTAAGTTAAGTAAATTACCTACGGAAAAGGAATTGTACTGAGTCTGTAGCATACAAATAATTTTATTTATTATACTCAAAAGTAATTTTATATTTTTATAGGTTATTGCTTGGATTAGATGGTAATGCAAATGATATGTCAAATATTTCATTTCTAAATGCTTACAAGAGAAGCTGTGTTCCTGTAAGTCCCTGTATTATGCTTCTAATGACGCTGAGGAAAAGAATTCTGAGCCGACAGTATTAAATGGCCAGGAAGAAAGAACAAACTGAGGGTCATCGACAGTGCTTTAGATCACGTTCGATGGAGGAAGATGACAAAGAAAATCTCTGTGCTGATGGAGCGATGCGTTTTACTATTGCCTCGTATCCAAAGGAGGCGTTTGAAGTCATGTCCCTCATGAGGCAGCACCAGAAGCTGTGTGATGTTGAGATCAGAGTATCAAATGAAATTTTTCATGCTCATAAAATTGTCCTTGCATCAGCTAGCCCTTATTTCAAAGTAAGCATATTGATATTAATATTATTTTTAATTTGTATCTGCAACTTCTTATCATTAGATTAAACTCAATTTGATGTATGATAGTTACTAGCAGGGTGCATAATCAATGATGTAAAATACCCAGGTATTTATTTTTAAGGGTAAATACCCAAAATGGGTATTTATCTGGGTATTTAATTTTCAATTGACTCTGTTCATATTAAATACAGGCACTGCTATGAAATATGCTGTTTCTATATAATATAAATATATATCTATACTTGTAAAAGGCAATGTTTGTGTGTGTTTGTCTGCGATGTCCAGACGAATCTATCACACTTACAGCCATGAAATTTGGCATACACGTAGTCGTAATGGTGACTGAATGCACCTCGAAGCCGAAATTTTGAAATTTAATATAGAAATTTTTTTATTTAATATTTTGTGTCTTTTGGGGTGATTTTTTGCACTCATTTCTCAATAGCATGGCTTCGAATAATTGTGTGGAAAAAATAGTTACACCATCGGAAAGAACAAACGATTTCCGTTCTAATGAAGTTTGTTTTGTACGTCTAACGTAATTTACTGAATTTTGAAAAATAAGTCACTTTTATGGTAATTTTTAAAAAAAGATTTCTTTAAATTATCGCATCTGACGTTCTAACATCTTTATAATTTTCATTTTTTTTCAGCCTATAAATGGAACGTTTATGTCGGATTTAAAAAAAGAACTGTTAAAATATCTTTTTTCGTTTTTTAAAAATTAATTTTTCCCTGGTCGGTTTAAACAGTTTTATCGTAGTGAGATTTAACAGCGAGAGCTTCTCCGGACCATCCCACAATGCATTGTTGCAACGTGACCTTCTTCGCGGCAGGTGACGTCATTCGCAAAGAAAAATAAGCGGGAATATCAATAATGTGTATTTTTTGTTTTGATTTTGTTTTCGAAACTTTTTCCTGCCATTGTGGGCATTTTTTTCCACCCACTTTTTTGAAGTCCTGATTCCACGGGCAACGCCGTGTGCGTACTGCTAGTAGAATATATATTGAGCATAAGACAAGGTAAAAATAGAAAAACCAGTAACATGAGCCTTTTGCAACATTATAAATTCTATAAAAACTAAAAAAAATGATTAAGAAGAAACAAAAATGGAATACCATATCATGGATCTTACATAAAATACATGGTCTAAATGTCAATCCTTTTTAATTACAATGAGTAAATGAATAATACTGCATTTGCTGCTTTTTAAAAATAAGTGTTATTTTAACAATTTAAAAAAAGAAAATTTTGAACTTGATTTTAAAACAATAAGTAGCTGATAATAAAATCTGAAATGAAAGATACAATTGTTTATAATTCTTTTTGAATTAATTAGTCCAATTAACCAGATATTCCATATGAAAAGTTCACTGTTCTAACAGTTTTTAAAAGTGAATTATTCTGAAAGTAATATGCATTCATATTACTTTCGACAAAGGTATGTGATCTTTGTAACAAGATTTCAGCAACAAGAAATTCACATTTATTGTTGCTGAAACTGTTGTATTATTTGACAATGTATTAGGCACACACAAAGTTTACTGGTTAGGTGAGGTTCATCTGGATCATGAAAATCAATGCATAAATATTCTTGAAACTCCAAATTTTGTATAGTTGTCATGGTTGGAATTTGATTACAAGAAAATTCATTATCGATTTTATCCCTTTCAAAACTTTTTTTAACCAGCAGGACTTATATATTTTTTTGTGTTTCTTCATTTTGCTTACATTGGCATGTTTGTACTCAACATTACAGTACTTACATTGGATACTTTATCCTTCTTAGCATTAAAAATTCTAAGCAGGTAATTTTTCCCATTTTATTATTATTTTTACTTTTTAACGTAAAATCTACATTGATATTAATATAATCACTCTCTAAATCAGAAACAAGAATGGTTGACTTGCAGCATGGCAATATGAGTAAATTACTAATCACAAGATTCACTGGCGATGTTTATATAACATAAATGGTGTTAAAAATTATTATTCTATTAGTGTCATAGTTTTTATCCAGGCCTTGGATAAATACCTGGATATATACCCAAAAAATACTTACCTACCTGCTGGGTATTTATCCACCCCACATCACTGCCCACAATCATCGCCATGCTAAAATGTTGGCACAATTCTATTAAGTGAGTTATCACTAAGACTTGGCAAGTTTTGTCTTGGGACCTGTTAATAAGATAGTACTACCTGTTTTTTGAAAGTATTTTTTTCATTTTTTTTACTCTTGAATGAATTCAACTTTCATTTTAAAATAAAGTTTTTTTATCATGTTGAATCTATTCTTGGAGGGGGGCATTTTAGCATATTTGCTTTTAGGTATAATATGTAGGTAGGCATTAAAAATTTTCAGCTTAAAAAGATTTTTAACAAATTTATATTTAAAAAATAATCAAAATATTTTTTTTTTATTGTAAACACAGTTGATGCCTGATTTTTCTATAACAGAATCTCAATATGTGTGATAATATTTTCCAATGATAAATTGCTATTTAATATTTAATTTATGTTCAGGTCCCATCTGAGCATATCTTTATCTGTTATTCTGATCCAGCATTCCCATCATTTGTTTCAACATAGAATCAATTCGTAGTATATAGCTTTTCTAAAGGTGGCATTTATTTATGTATTCATTACCTTTGTTCACTATTGCTGAGATAATGGTGTAGGGCTTGAAGTAAGCCATTGGAGAAAGAAAAATTCAGGTTCTATTGTTAACTGCACCTAACTTGAGTAAAAAAAAAAACATCCTTCAAATTATTAATTTTCATTAAAATATGAGAACAAGACGAATTCCATTAATATGAGCAAACCCATACAAAATTGAAATAAAAATTGACATGTACAAATGTCGTATGGCTGGAGGAGACGCAACCTCCAATCTTGTTACCACAACACAATAAGAATGAAATTATTAAAATGGAATACAAAATAAAATAAGTAATTTAAAGAGTAATTTAACCATTAACAAAGATAAATATATATTGTTAAATTAATCTTTTCTGAATATTTCATTTGTCAAATACTGCTTATTATAATTGTCTAAGTAGAATATTAAGGTAAATGCTCCAGTAGTGGGCCACTTAAGGGTATTTCCTCAATTATCATCTAAACTTTTGAGAAGTTTCGCTAATCTATATTTTTTTATGGTTGTTCAAACTTTTATCTAAAATAATAATCACCTGAAATATCAAAATAATTGTAATATAATTTTTTTAAAAATTAAAAACTTAGATCACTCCTATGCACCAGAAGTGGGCATAGCAAACTTTTGATGTACTAGTAGTGGGCATACCAAAAGTGGGCCACCCAGATTTGTCAATTGTGCCAAAGAAAAAAGAATAAAATCATTATATATAATAATAATAACAATACATTAACATTATACAGTATAAAATATGCAATAAAAATGGCTTGATATAGGTGAAACCTTTTATTTATAGATTCTAGTCACATGAGATTTACATTTTTCCTCTAACAGCCAATTTTTTATTAAAGGTATATGCTAATTACCGATCTTTCATTTTAAGTTCTGTTTGGGGCATTATGGATATTAAATCTTGATATTTTATGTTGAATAAATCTTTTTTTTTTTTTATCATCTTCCCTCTGCAGCCAGAAAAGAGCCCTTTTAAATGGTGATGGAATATTTTTCGATGGTCCAGCAATGTGATAGTTATTATTGTTTGCCTCGTTACAGAGCTCAACTAATTCTTGAATATCAGTCTTTTCCTCAGCAGTACTATAAAATATTTATTATTTAAGTAATTGTCAGAATGTTCCATTAGTGTACCAGTAGTGGGCCATTAGTGTATCAGAAGTGGGCCATGTGGCCTACTACTGGTTCTGATAAAAATAAAGCAAATCTAATTAAATAAAAAGACTTTACAAGATATAACCTTCTTATTAAACATCACAAAACAGTATTTGAGAGAAAGCATGTGCTCCAGTACTGAGCCACCTAGGCCCCACTACTGGAGCATTTAGTAAAACATTGATCCAAAAGTGGGCCACCCTTCACTATCCATAAATTATCAATATTATTTAATTTAAAGATAGTTTATAATACATTCATTATATAATCAAATAATATCAATAACAATTCATTTTAAAAACAAATAGAATGTATGCTAAAAAATAGTTGAATGAAGAGTTGCCTCTTAAGGAAATCACTAAGAATAAGCTAAAAATGCTTCTCTCAGAGACCAACTTCAGCAACAAACTTTCTAGCTCCTAACCAAACAGGAAATAAAAGCTGTGCCTTTGGTATTTAGTTGATAAGGGTTTCAGTCTACCAGAGGCAGATCTCTTATTTCATTGGAATGTTGGAATTTCTTGTTTTTCAACTTAAAAATTCAAGTGGCCCACTACTGGTACGTGGCCCACTACTGGAGCACTTACCTTATAAGAATACAAGATTCTCCTATTGAGTGCCCTTCATTGGAAAAGTTTATTGCAATTCCTTATATTGATTTTTTAAAAAAAATATTTGCCTTATTATTAAATTTTTTAACTACTTTTTTAAAATTGTTTGATAGTTTGTTTATATTAAACTGTCTGGTATGAATGCAATGAAATTTCAGTAAAACCTGTTTATTACGATATTTTAGGGACCTGGGGGAAAATATTGTAATAGACAGGTTACCATTATAGACAGTTTGAACAGTTCTGCATCCAGTGTTAATGTATGAGGGCATGTACTAATATACTTATTTTATTTCCCTTATTGTTTTATCTTACAAATACTCACTAATAAAGATGTAGAATTGTATTTTATAAATTTTAAATTATAAACTTTTTAAGAACTTCAAAGGGAAAAATTTTAGCTTTTTTTTTTACGAACTATAAAAGTATGCATAAAAGGGGATGTATGCCTAATTATCTTTCATAATAAAATTATAAAAGAAAATCTGTTAATTTTGTTTATTTATTGATGCAAATATGTTCCTTACATACACATATGTTTGAGCCCATCTAACAAGTTCAGATGGACATCAGGAATATTTGGTAAAGTTGAAGCAAAATCCTGTAGATTGTCAGTTAGGTATACAGTATTTTTACACTGATCCCTCTTTTTTAATATCCTACGGTTTCTAGCCCCCCCCCTCCCGTATTCCCCTGTTATTTCACATTAGGTGTCGTTTTCCAAGAAAAAAAAAATTGGGATTTTACCGTACCAACTTTCTGAAGAGGTAAAATTATTATTATAGACACATGCTATCTAATAAGCGATTATCACAGCAGGCAGGTTAAAAATACATTGAGTAAATGGGAATTCTTCCGGGACCAAAGAAAATATTGTTATAGGCAGGTTTATCTTTATACATAGCTTTCAATGTATAATCAGGGTTCGTACTCCTCCTGAAATTCCTGAAAAACTCCTGAATTTTGCTTTTTTTCCCTAAGGGCCCTGAAAACTCCTGAAAATTGTGTTTTTTATCCTGATATTTCTTTTTGTCTCCTGAAAAATTACTATTGAAGCGCAAACGATAAAATTATGATAAAGCATAAAAATATGAAGTTTCCGTTTTTCTTTATTGATAGAAAGTTGCTGGAATCCGGAATTCTTACTTCTGACCTTGCTTTGCGCCGAAAGAGTCTACCACACATATTCCGAGTCACCGCAACGGGAAAGCTGGGAGAATTGATATTTAGTATACTTTTTTGACAATTTTATAAAAATTGTCCAAACTACACCCTTCCTCCCTACAATTGATTTTTTTTCATGTTATCTCCTGAATTTTCTGTACTATACTCCTGAAAAAATCATTAGAAACTCCTGAATTTTACTATCATACATACAGTATGAACCCTGTATAATGATTAGCATCTCTAATTTCTCTGAAAATACTAAGTAGTGATAAAATTTATAAATGATGAAAACAAGGAAGAAAAGGTCCATAAAGATCCACCAACAAAATGAAGCCTTTGATCCATTCTCTGGTATTTGATATATTGCCATGTTTTTGCCAACTTTATAAGATGGCATGAGCTTTTACTCAGAACAGACCAATTAACTTCGTTGCTAAACAGATATTTTGTCTCTTAAAACTTTCAAGGATGATCATCTATTTTATGATTATCCTTTATTTTTTATTAGCATTTTTTTGAAATGACAGTAGATATGAAATAATTTAAATGTAGAAAAATAAAAAAATGCATCTGTTAAGTTAATCCTTTGAATCTGATCAATTAACACTGAAGAATAAAAAATTATATAGGAAATGAAAAAAATTATTTTGTGTTTATTTATTTTTTTTATCATGTAGATTTTTTATACTATTCCTGACACTTTTTTGTTTTATTTCTTACTAGCTGTTTTGCCCGGCATTGCTCGGGATTAAAATACTTTCATATCTGATATTTTTGATGTAAAAAACTACTTTTGTATAGAAAATTACAATACCCAAAATTCTTTTATCGCCTGAAATGTTTTTTAATTAAAATGAGAATATCAGTTGAACCAGACGGTTTGTAAAAACCGTCGATAGCCAATTTTCTCCATAAATTATTAGTATTTATTGCATAGTATTTCAAATTTTGTTCATAAATCTTGCAGTATAAGAAAGATTTTAACGGATGTTTTGGGACAATTACATAGTAAATTTTTCTTTGAGAAAAAGCGATAGAATAAATATGAATAAAAAAATAATAAAATTCGTATTCATCCAAAATTCTTCTAATGTGATCTTGCTTAGTTTCCAATTAACTGAAATTTTAATTAGATTTGAGACTTTTAAAAGTTGACGATTGACTCTCTTCTTATGTAAAGCATATTTATAAAAATAAGCAAAAATTTCAGAAATAATGGTAAATTAGTTCAAAGTCTAACCGTTTCCTAGCAACGAAGTAGCTGTAAATTTGCATTATTTCAAAATCACCTGCGCGTAATTAACAATTATTATACAAAAATTAATAAAATTTGAAGGAAAATGTCATAGATATGAAAGTGGTATCATTGAAAAGGTAAAATTTTGAACTTTATGATGGTATAAAAATATTTTTTGTCGGACAATTTGCTCCGAAGTTACGGCAGAAAAATGCTTTCAGTTAATTTCTAATTAACTGCCTGTTTAATTAACTTTCGGACTTAGAAAAGTTCATAAGTGTCTGCCCCTTGTCTTAAATAATAACTGTACAAAATTTGGTTGAAAACTGTCTATTGGTTTAGGAGGAGATGTGGAACGTAGCCACATACATAACCACAAACCCACAATGACTTTTGTTTATATTAAGATTTTTATTAGTTTTTATATTATTTTAAGTCTTAAAAGATAAACAAAGTAAAGCTTTCCTAATTGATTGGCCTGCTGTAAATTTTTAAAGCATGTAACAGATTTTAAAATATTTAGTTTTATTCTTCAAGCAATATTAGGCTGTGATAATTATTTATTTATTGTTTGCCAAAATGATTTGATAGCTTGAATTTCAGCATTTTTATTTTATTTCCAGTTAACACAGATATTTCTTAATTATATAATTTTAAATGTATACTTTTGAAAACTACATATTATTGTATATCTTTTCTAGGCCATGTTTACTAGTGGCTTGAAAGAATCAGAAATGTCTGTCATCAATATTCAAGGTGTTTGTCCAATGAGTATGGCCATCATTATCCATTTTGCATATACTGGGCAAGTCAAAATTGAGGAAAACAATGTATGTAATCTTCTTCCTGCAGCAACAATGTTTCAAGTAAGTTATATGTTTAATCATTTCTGTATATAATGACATTTTTTCTATAATACAATGAAATTTTTTAGCCAAAAAATAAAATTGTATTGTAAATGTGAAATATGTTTCTTCATTATCAGAATATTTGGACTACTAAAAGAGTAGCAAAGGACCATTATATTCATGAAATTCTCTTTCTGAAATATTAAAGTTATTGAAAATATCATCAAAAAATAATTATGTGTTATTAAATGTTAATGCAATCTAATGCGATTTTGTTGAATTGGTGAAATTTAGCATGAATATTTCATTTGAAATAGTTCTTTTATGTTTTGTTGAATAGTTCAATTTTGTATGATATTAGTGCAATCAAACTATTGAAATTCATTAGGTTTTTTCTGTTACTCTCCTATACTGTTATAAATTATTTGCTGTACATATAATTCCTGTTTATAATATATATATATATAAATATAAAAAGTGAACAGAAAATCCCTGCATACTCTCAGATAAGGGAATAACATATAGACATGTGATCAAAGTGAAGGGAATAATAGCTATT
The DNA here is from genome assembly GCA_013235015.1 of Araneus ventricosus. NCBI lineage: Eukaryota > Metazoa > Arthropoda > Arachnida > Araneae > Araneidae > Araneus > Araneus ventricosus. Next base: position 287,221 of record BGPR01000809.1, on the reverse strand, counting down.
TTAAGTAAATTACGTGTTTAGGGAAAAGTATGGCGGCAATAACTTGCTGATTTCGCGATTTGTGTAGGGGCATGGAAGTAATTAAAATATTCTTATATATATATATATAAAAGAGCTTATTTGTATGTATGTTCGTTTATTCTTTTGCTGTACACGCCCAGATCAATTAATATGGTAGAACCTAATCGTGCACATTGATGGATTATCACAAGTGGGAGCTAGCACTTTAAAAATTATTTTAAAATTCAAATTAGATTTTTATTTATTTAATATTAAGTTCCCTATTTTCTTTAATTTTCTGCATATATTCTCATTGTAGAACTGTAATTTTTATATCATTATAAAGTTCAGATTATCCCCATTCTAATAAGAGTAATTTGAAGCTGTTGTGCAACTTACCTGATATTTAACAATTTTTTTAAGTTTTCGAAAGATCTTTCTTCTTTAAACATCTCTCTACAGGATTTTTTCTGCATCATTATTCATGTCACATGAGACAAAATATTATGCTTCCATGTTTTAATTTATTAGTTCATTTCCCCTCCCCCTCTCTCTTATTTATTTATTTTGCCTTTTGATGTTTTATTTTGCAACATATATTTTTGGCAACATTTTGAAAGTTGTATTAGTTATTGAAAGGTATTTTGTTTAAATATTCTTTTTCCAAACTTCTCGCATTTTCATTCAAACCATAATGTTATATGGTAATAAAAAGGCTAGATTTAAAAGTTTTAATTCTAGAAGAGAGGATTCAATGGAGACTTATGTTTGCTGGAGAAAGTTGTTGACAGCATTTGTAGAAAAATAAATGGGGGGGGGGATATGAAAAATTTGATCCCAAGCAATGCTGGGTTCTCAACTAGTTATATCTATTGAATGTTTGTAATTACTTTGTTTACAGGGTACCCACTAGCTAATTTCTAAACTTTTAGAAACAGGCATATACTTCCAATAGGTAAAATGCAGTAAATGATGTAAAGAATCATATTTTCTGCTCTTTGAATACATAAATATACTGCTAAAAAAAATGATGAAGTCAAATTTTTATGCAGTCCCCCAGACCTATTAGTCATATTTAGTAAAATATTTTTGAGGTACTAATATTTTAAACAAAAAATAAGTTCCACTCTTCTACGACTAGAGCTGACTGAGTTATAGAGCTTTGAATTTCATAATTTTAAGCCTATTGGCAGCCACCACATGAGGCAAGCATTGCATGTTGATTAGAAGATTTTCCTCAAGGTAACCAATGAAATGGTCTAAAATGGAAATATAGGCCTATTTCTAATGATTTTAGAAATTAGCTGTTGGGCCATGTTTGAAGTGGGTACTCTATATATGTAGGGTACCTATTTGAATCAATTAAATGTAAATCAATAATTTATCCAGATTTGAATCAACTGTGGAATTTAGACATCATGTTATATTTTAATAATTTATATTTATTTTGTTTTAGGTGCCTCACATTATTGATGCGTGCTGCTCTTTTCTAGAAAATCAGCTTGATCCAAGTAATTGCATTGGTATTGCTGATTTTGCTTTGCAACATAGTTGTAACAACTTATATGCTGTAGCTAACCAGTTTATTGATCAACATTTCTCACAGGTAATATCATTACTAAGTATTTCTGATGGTCATTTTTAACCTAACTGTGGAGCTTGCTCTTATCTTTTTTTTTTTTTTTAATATCAAATCTCCAGTAAATGATGCTAATACCAAAACTACAAAAAAGTTAAATTTTACTACTATATTGGACATAACTTTTTCAGTGCATTCTTTATAGCAATAAGTTGAAAGTGATAACTATGATAGAAAGAAAAGTATTTAGAATTCTGAAGATCTAGCTACTTAATAACAGATATCCGAGCACTGTTTCCTTGCTAGATTCTACTTCTGTTAGAGATATCATAATTAAATTAAGAGCTTTTTGTAATTATTTTGCGGTTGCTTTTAAAAGAATATCTTTGAAAAAACTGATAACCACTTTATAAAATCTCTAAAGTATAATGGACCTCAAAAATACTTCCTTATTTTGTCGGTAAGAGTATGCATGAATCAGGATGGAATTTTATTTCTATAGTTCTTTTTTTGTAAATTACTGCCTTTAAAAACAAAACAAATTACTTTTTAATGTAAAAAAGAATGTCATTGGCTTAGGAACAAGCGATTTTTTTTAAAAATGAGTTTTTTTTAAAACTATCATCAAATTTCATCTGAACTGTCTAATTTACCTTGCATGATGTGTGTCAAAATTCAGTTTTTCTCCTAATATTCCATGTTAGGATGAAATTTCACATAAAAGAAAAAAAAATATTGTTTTGATAGTAATATTTTAAACTTTATTAAGTCAATATTTAAGTTTAGAAGCTCCATCATAATTTACATATTTAATAGAATAGAGAATATAAATGTTCATCATATTTAAGTTTTGAGATTATTAACTTTCATTTTCTCTAAGTTACATACTTTAGAAACTAAATAAGTATGTTGTTAAATTTCTTTTCACCAAAAGATAACATACATGTGTGTAAACAGTAATATGGAAATATTAAAGTTTTGAAAGTTATTTAAATAATGAAAACATTAGTGAGGTTTTTTTTTTTTTTTGCTACATTACAAATGCAGTGTAATTCAAATGAACTTTTAATTAAATAATGGTAAAAATTAATAAAAAAGAAAATTAGCAAGAAGAAATAACGGATAGAAACTTAGGAAAAGCAATAAAATATTTTGAAATTCAGACTTAAATATCTAAATTAAGAAAAGAAATGAAGGTTTTCTTCTTTGTTAGACTGTCTTCAAGCATTGCAAAAAAAAAAAAAAAATCCAATTGAAAATAATAAGAAATTAATATCCAAAAAGAAAAAAAATTAAGAAATTTCATATGAATTTCAAAAACGTACGCAAAAATTGCACCATTTTTTAAAATTTACTAATTAACACTAATATTCTTTTAGCTATGAAACTGTGCTCTTGCTTTCATTTACAGCCTCTCTATTACATCTAACTCTTTATTATATTCTTCTAAACTTTATACTTGCATGTATGGATTTCAATAGTTGCAAAAAAGTTTGGAAAAATAAAGTGTTGTAATATGTTATGATATCATTTCTTTCTAATGGGTAAAAGTTAAATTTAATTTCAGGCAACAGTTGTAATAATCAATAATTGCAGCAGACACTCTTATAACCTAAAGTATGAAGTCCAAATATTTGCATAAATTATAATAGTTTAGAAATTTCAGTTTAATCCTGTAATATGTTTCAAGCAAATTTTTTGCAGGCATAATTTTTATAAGCTAGTAGCTGTAATTCCTAAAATATGATTTACAGAATTCTTTAATTTGAAATTAGTTAAACACGTTTTGTTACAATCTTAGTTTTGTTCATTGAGATTTAGATTCGCCATGATTTAAGTAATGATGTTACCTATTAAAGTATTTCAAAATGCATTGCAGTGCTGTGGAAATAATTTTGAATACAGGAACATACTTAATGTATGTACAGTAGAACCTCGATTATCCGAGCTAATTGGGACCGCTAGTACCTTGGATATCTGAAATATCGGTTAATAGAAACTGCGTATGAAAACTCGCCGTGCTCGTGAATTTAACATCTTTTAAAATAAAAAACAATAGAATGTTTTTTAAATGATAAAACTAAACATATATAAAATTAAGTTAAAAAGCTCAACAAATTTAAAAAGGAAATCAACTACTAGTAGTAAATTTCAAAAAGCAAATTGAAATTTTTTTTTTAACTATACTGAGTTAAATATTGAAAGATGCATTTTCAAAAATTACTCAAATCTCAAGAAAATACTGTATTTTTAAAATTTAATATCTGTTTATTTGTTAAATTTACATTATTTTTTAAAATAGTCTGTTACCTTTCGTTGCAAAAGTCCAGAATTTCTATCAGTAGCTGCCTCATCAGGATTACGTCAATTTTTGAGCAACAGAAGATCTATTGGCGTAACATCGCTTCTTTGCTCTAAATATTTTAGGGCAGTTCTTAGTGCTTGAACACCTTCAGTATGACTTATAGTCCTTAAATCCTCAAAGTCCTGGTCCTCATTTTGAGCATCATTAATGTCCGATGAGGGATCAACGGCTTATATAATTTCTTCATCATTAAGGATTTGAAAACTTGGATGTTGGTATCCAACGTCCAGCCACACGAAAGTGTCCTCTTCCAAAACTTCTTCACACCCTTCAATGCCATTGATAATCTCAAAAAGCTCTCCGTCTGTCGGTGGGTTTTCCGTCTGCTGGGATTCATCCTCTCTCCTCTTTTGAATAATTATTTTGTGGAATGATTTTCGGTTCATAGCTGCTTTTACTAATTGCCATGCCTGGGCAGTCATGTAGATTACGTCTTTCACATTTATTTTTTTCAGAGCTTGATTTAGATTTTCTTCGCATTTAAGAATATGAGTGATAAGTTTCTTTTTGTAATGCCTCTTCATTGCTTCAATCATCCCTAACAAAAGCATTGTTCACTGTTGACTTCTTAGGGTGCAATGTTTCTTGGAAGTTGGAGTGCTTTTGGGAGCAGAAAAGCCTACATGGACAGTGAAATGAAAAGTGTGTTTTTTTCCAGGGCTCATTCAGAAAAAAAAATAAAAAAAAAAAAGTCAGACTTTGTTATTGGCTCGGTTATTAGAAACCTCGGTTAATCAAGGTTGTACTGTACTTCATTTATCATTAAATGACTTTTATTCTAATTGCTTATTTATACAAAGAGTCTCTCTTCAGTGATTGTTTTTTGGAAAAAATAATTTGCTACTTTACCATTAGCTTGACATTAGTAGTGGCCAGCCAAAACTTGGGTGTAAAATTTTTCCATTAGTATGGCATTTGCCAAAAGGTATGCAAGTGCTCAAGTGTAGGAACCCCTCATTATGAAGGTGGCACAAACTGCATGTTTTATAGCATAAAGCCGCTACATTTCATGAATTTAGCACATACTTCCCTTGCTCTCAAGCTAGCAGAAAAGTGTCTATAATTTTTGTTCAATAAAAGAATTTGGCATTCTATGTTCATTTGTGAGAATTTCATATGTTCACAAATTATGAGCTTAGATTCTGGAGAATTTGTTCATGTTGAGGTGTCAGCATTTTATGGCACCTTTAGTACTTCTTGCAATACAGTCGTTGCAGTTTTGTTTATTTTAGGAAAGTTAGGGATATTTGTTTAAGCCATTAACTGGTGAGTTAGCTGATTATAAAATGAGCTGGGCCGGTCTGGTTTGCAAGTAAGTTTGAAAACATCAAGCAAACTCTAACAATATTGTTCTGAAATTTAAATGGCGATTTTCATTTTGATAATTTGGTTAAGTATGTCATGTCTTGAAATGACATTTTTTAAAGATACTTCCAGATTCTCATGATGCCATCATTTTGTTCCACAACACCAATTGGGGGCTGTAATCCACAGATTAAAAAGCCCTAAATGAAACAAAAAACATACTGTTTTTTTTTACAACTATGTTGACTATTTTGTTTCATTGTCATCTGTTTTATTACTTAGATCATTATTAGATCTGTTTTGTTTCGCTAAAATATACTTAGAGAAGCTGTTTGTAAAATTTATAAATTTTCTATTCTTTTCGTACATTTATTCTAATAACAAAAGAGCGTAGCTAAGCTAGGAAGGTTTCCTTTATCATTTTATTACATTTTCTGCCAAATAAAATTGTATTTTTGCCTGTCCCCAATCTTCTGTGCCGTCACTGTCACAGATTAAGTGTATAAGTGTGGTATTTGGGGATTAACTTTGTTGCTTATGACACCAATTGTGCTGGATGAGAGGCGATGAATCAAGATGGGCAGGCATCATCCGATAGGAAACCCATGCCAGGTGAACAGGCATGAATAAACCAGTTTACATTTACAGCCGTGTGTTGTTTTTCTGAAGAACAAAGGGATATTGAAAGGTTTGCCTGGTCATATAAAGAAAGTGGGAGAGTCTCAAACAGAGCTGGAAGGCTTTCCTTTTTTCCTTTCCAAGTTTCAGTGTTAAAGGGTCAGTTTCATTTTAGTTATTTATCATCACTGTGGACGTTGAGATATTTCGTTAGTCAAGAGCACAATTTTTTTCTCGAGCTTTCATTCTGGAGCGAACCGAAAGACATCATAATCATCTTTTTTAATATATCAATGTTATTTTTATTTCTAATAGATGACCTGTAGCTCTAATATGATTATTCTAATTAAATTCTTAATCTTCAGGTATCGCAAGGTGAGGAATTTCTAGCATTATCAGCTCTGCAGATGATTAAGCTGATAAAACGTGATGAACTGAATGTGAGGAGTGAGATGGAAGTTTTCAATGCTGTTCTGCGATGGGTGAAGCATGATAAGCCAAGACGTTGTCCTAGGCTGTCAGACATTTTGAATGCTGTACGTTGTCACTTTTTGACACCACGGTTTCTCAAAGAACAAATGCAGAAGTGTGAAGTGCTTAAGAATGAACCACAGTGCTGTGATTACTTGAGTCGCATTATCCAGGTATGTGTTGGAGATATAGTGCATTTAATAACTCACTAAATAAAATCTGTGCTTATTTTTAAAATCTTTAGTAATTAACCAGATTATTTTAAAGTGAAGAATACGTGGAAAAAAATAGTCATTTTTTTAGAAAGTATAGCACTTTTTTTTGTCAGTGAAATGGTGTAGATACGAGGACTCCTCGCTCAACAACCTGAGCAACTGCCACACCTTATATTTTACCTTCACAACTGTATACTTTAAAATGTAGTAACATTTTAAAATTTTTGCAGTTTGGATAAATGTCCGTGAAGTTGGATAAATTCTGAAAAGAATTTTACCAAATACGTATATATAGGATTTAGAATAAGCTCTGTAAAATGCAGTTTATAAAAACATGAGCAGTTTTGACTTGTCATTCTAGAGAGTAGTTAGTTTTGTAATTGTATGTTTGCTGTGAAATTCCCAAAGTTCGATTGATAAAATAAAAACTAATCCTCATTAGTAATGTCCTTATGATTAAAAATATGACTACAAAGATTTCAAATTACAAATACTTTTTTTTAAAGTTGGTTTTGAATTATATTATTTATTTTTACTAAATAGTTAGTGGATAATGCTCAGATGACTTAATAATAATAGTTACCAAACAGTATTAGACACAATTAGTTACTAGACAGTGAATTTTGATTTGAAGGAAAAGGAAATGAAACATGAACATAAGAAAAAGATATTGCTATATATGAACTTCAGAAAATAAACATTAACAAATTCAGAAGACTTTACATTTTGCTGTAACGCATCAAGGGGGAAGTTTAGATGGGAAAAGAATATATTGATGCCCTTGGAGCGAGTTTTAGGGGGTACCACTGTGAAATATTTGTGTGTTTTCACATGCATATATTAGTTCATTGTAATTAGGTAATTCTGGTTAAACACAGCTTGGGCTCTTGGAAATGAAAAGTTCTCTCCCTTGAAGCGGGAGTTCATTGTAATTGTATTTCTCTGTTTTTAAGTGAAAATCAAGTAATTACTGGCGATTGCCTGGGCCCTTATTATAAAATTAAATGTCACTAGAAAAATATTTTTTTTCTTCAGATTATCAAACAGTTACTGATTAATTTTATTTTGTTATTTAATGAAACAATATTCTATGTTCACTTGATTATATGCTTTGATTTTTAGAGTAAACTCTCGTGAAAATATTAATTGAATACAAATGAAGAGAAATTTCATAATTAGTTTAAAAATCTTTGTATCTGTTTTAGCAGTTCATTGATTTTGTAACATTTATTTTTCTTAATAATGGCATTCATTGTAATATATTTTTTGAAAAATAGTTAAGCAAATTTCATTCAGCAAATTTTATGGGAAAAACAAATCCAAACTCATGGTGAAATTCTTTTATTTCAGGATCTAACATCAAGGCGAAAGTACAGTTGCAACCAACGTACTCCAAAAGTTCCCCATGTGATATACACTACTGGCGGTTACTTACAGCATTCTTTAAGCAACATGGAGTGTTATAATGCCCAGGAGAAACAGTGGTTTTCCTTAGCAGATCTTCCAACTCCCCGCAGTGGTTTAGGAGGTGCCTTCATAGATGGCAAATTCTATGCTGTGGGGGGTCGAAATAATTGCCTGGATGGTAATCAGGACTCTGATGGTGTGGATTGCTATGATCCTATTACTAACAAATGGAAATCTTGCTGTAAAATGACTATTGCAAGGAACAGGGTTGGTGTTGGCGTTCTGGATGGGCTTCTGTATGCTGTTGGAGGATCTAAAGCGACAACACATCATAATACTGTTGAAAGGTATGTATGAAAGCTACAGTTAGGGACAATTCATAGAAAGCTACGAGCGGCCAGATGACCGTTGAATGATACTGTATGTGTTTTTGCATGTCTTGGGGGCTACAGGAAAAGCTGCATGACAGTAAACAATGTTTTTTTTTAAATATAGAGTTTTTTAATATATAATTATTATTGGTGTTTAGAATTTAATTCTATTTGAATATATCAAATACTTTTAAATACACTTGGATCATTTTCAGGACTATTTATCTTGGCATAATAATACATCTTGTAATATTCTCCTTACTATCAACTTGAGTTGTCACTGAGGATAGTAAATAAAGTATATCAATCTGGGCAATGTAAAGGGTCTGATAAAAGGCTTCTTCTAGCTTAAACGAGTAAATTAAGCATCAGTATATAAGGATCATAATATATGTGAATACATTTTATCTGAAGAATAACTTATTTTTATTTATTTATTTGCCAGTTGCACGGGCAATCTTGAATAATGGGATATTTCCAGGCGGAGAGAAGCGAGACCTCGGGATCCATATATTTTCATACGGCCCACCTCCGTTTTTTTTTTTTCAACAAATATTGTCACTTACTTTCCCCAACAAGTGTAAATATTCTTATAAATCTAGCCTTTTTATTACTTTATTTTCATATACCCGCCTCTGGTTTATTTTTTCTACAAATATTGTCACTAACTCGCCCAAAAACGTAAATCTCCTTTGAATCCTATATTGTTTAATTAAAATTTTTAAATCCAACCTTTTAATTACCTTATAGCTAATAACCCATCGTTTCTCGGAATCCACATTTTTTCAAATGCCTGCCTCTGTTTTTTTCCCTACAAATATTGTCAGTAAGCTTCCCCCAGGAACTTAAATCTGTTTTGAATCCTCTCTTATTGGATTAAAACTTTCAATTCTAGCCTTTTTACTACCTTAAAACAGTATGGCTTGAATGAAAACACGAAAATTCCAATGTTTATAAATTAAAACAGGTTAGCATAATATTTTGTTTTGCAAAAGAAAAAATAAAACGAAATAAAAAAGAAACGATTTAGTAGTACACGAAATCTTGCCGATATTTGAATAATATTGGGGGGGGGGTGGATAAAAATGAAAAAATATTTTCCCCAACAAGCGTAAATGTTTTGAAATGAAACAACGTTTGACAAAAAAAAGGAAGAAAATGTAGGAAAATGATTTTTTTTCCCGATGTTTATTAAATCGAAGCTCCAAAATGTGGAAGTTCCCTAAAAAAGATTGGGGGAACCCTTTTATACAAACCATATGCAAGAACAACCATTGTGACAGATAGTTATAGAAGCTGCCGATAGACAGCGTCACAATATTTCATTCATTTACATGTTTTTACTTAATATCTTTTTAACTAATTGTAATTTCGGAATTTTAATGGTTGAAATGGATTCCTTGGATTATTTCCTGCCTTTTGCTACTTTCTGCTTGTTTCAGGATTCAGTGGTTCGTGAGAAGATAGCTGGTCATAGATAGATATACATACTTTTGTTTACCTTCAGATTTTAATATGAATGATTTTTTTTTTTTTGTCATTTATCATATCTGCTTTTACAATGATCACTTTCATTTTCATATTCACTACCACAATGAATGGCAGTAGTTTCTACAAAAAGTATTAAACTGAATATTTTTATATAGATAGTGTTCAAAAATGTATTCACACTTTGAATAACTATTGCATAAACAATTAATAGCATACATCAAAGTTTCTTAAGTCAAATTAATTTACACAAATTTAGAATTTTGTTTTGATTGAAATTGTTTGAATTGCGGACTGTTGTTGTCTAGATGCTACTGGTAAAAAAAGATGGATGGAATTGCAAATAATGCCAAGCATGTTAATTGGTGTTTGGGCACATTCTCTTTCAGTTGATGTTTTCAATTCATTGGTTGTGAGTGGTCTTGAGATATAAACATTATACTTCATGCAAAAGAAATCCATCAGGGTGAGATTTGGCCAGTATGGAATGAATTCATTTCTTCCTCTTTATCATAACCATCTGTTCATTAAAATTATGTCAGAATTGACCCTAATGTTATGATAGTAATGTGGAAGTGTTCCATCTCGCTGGAAGTAACATTTTCCTTTCTCGTTCATCTTGTGTGTCATGATGCATTCCTGTTGCAAGTTCAGTTGCATAGGGTCTGAGGAACTGCAGCACCCCAAACTATTTCTGTGTATAATAAATATGAAAGATAATTTACTTAATTTTGCAAATGATATGAAAAATCTAATACTATTCATTTCAAAGCTTTGAGTCTCCAGGGGAAAATATCTCTCTCTTCATACAGAGAGAAAACTTCTTAAAGACTACTACCATTCTGTGCAATACCGTGCTCTTCTTTTGCACACTTGCAGTAACAAAACACATTTGTTTCACTGCATGGTTTGTGAAGGGAAGAGGGTATTGGGGTGAAAATAGAGTGCCTTCTTCCCTTCCAGATATGTTAGAGGTGGTGTTTTAAACATTTTTTTCCCAAGCCTGAAATTTGATTACAATTTTTTAAAAATGAAGCATAAAATTAATGATAAATGAAAATATATAAAAAAAACATTGTACTTTAAAATTTGTTCGATAAAAAAATGAAAATAGCATCTCTACATGTGTATTTATTTTAACTTTAAACTTTCATGAATTTTTACCACATTTGAGTAAATCATTATAAACAAGAGTAAGGAGTGCAATTAAAACAAATGAAACATTTATTTTGAGGTTTACTTTTTAATTAAAATTAATTAAAAATTAGCATTTGCCTAATGAGTTACTTTGTTAATTTCACTTATATCAAGGCAAAAATCTAAGAATTATTATTTTTTGCTGAATAATTAAGTTATTGAAAATTAATTACAAAAGATAAAATTTAAGTGACGTTGAAACGCATCACTACGCAATGTAGTATGTGATATAAACTCCTAGCGCTACAATGCACAAGCTGCTACTGCATAAGAATATCCAACTAATCCATGCTCTCGTGAATTACCCTACACAATTAACATCTGATTAGCTAATATGATATTCCATTGCCACATGAGAACAATCAGTAACCGATAGCTATAATTCTACCGATTGCATGAGCCATTATTTATGTAAATAACTACTGTGTATGTTTTAATTTTAAAAATCATATTTGTAAAAAATGATAAATTAATAGATTAATTTTTGTAATCATTCATGAATTTTCTTTTATTTGACTAGATTCTTCCTTTGTATTTATTAATTTATTATGAATCTTTGATGTATGTTATTAATTGTTTATGCAATTAGTGATTCAAATATAAATTTTAAGGGGTTCCTCGCAAAAAATTAACTTTTAGATTAAAATTTTAAAACAGTAAAATATCCTTTGGTGGTGACTTGTGTTAAAAATTAATTAATTTTATAAAATAGGATTTATTTATGGACCAAGGCAAGGTTCTTTTTGTCATGCAATTAAGCTGAATTTTTAGAAATCTTGTTTTGTGCTCTTGCATATACATCGAAATCTCTTTATATTAATCAAAAACGATACCTGGTCCTGATATGCAGATAATTTTGCCAGTTTTTTGAAATTGTTAAGAGTTTTCTTAATCATTCTCTGGAAGCTCTTTTTTGTTTTTTTTCATTGTGTAAAAATTCTTTGAATTCTATTTATTACATTTGATGCATGGCATAATTATGAATATTATTGTTTATATTCATGAATGAATATTTATTGGATTCCTGAAGTTAAGCAGGCCATTAACAGTTCTTTTAATTGTAAATCAGATATGATTATTGAGTTCCAGAAATTGTGCAGTTGTTAACAATGATTTTCTTTTAATTATGAATCAGATATGATCCAGCAGAGGATAAATGGTCTAGAGTACAAAACATGCTCACTAGTAGAATAGGTGTCGGTGTTGCCGTTGTCAAACGTCTTCTGTATGCCGTGGGTGGTTATGATGGGAACAGCAGGCTGAATACTGTCGAATGCTATCACCCAGAAAAAGATTCCTGGACACAAGTCGCAAGCATGAATACTAATAGAAGTGGAGCAGGTAATGAAACAAATTGAACTGCTAAGTTGTAATTTTTTAAATTCACATGTATTATGTTGATGATGTCCATGTTGCCAAATGAACATTTTTGACTGGTTTATCTAAGCACAGACATAAATACACAACACATGTACATTGATGGCAACAATTTAGATGAGTTTGTGTATAAGTTCCAAAAATTATAGTTGATAATGACTGCAAAGGTAATGAAACATTATTGCTCATGTGTTCATGAACTCTCTCTCGCACACATACACAGAATTCAAGACGAACATTATGCTTTAGTTATGTGGTAACCCACGTGCAGGAATGAGACATGGGCTGGGTAGAAAAAAAATGTATATACATGAAAAATGCAAGAGAAAGAAATAAATAAATTATGTATAAAGAAAAGATATCTTATGTGAAATGAAAGAACATATGTTTTATTAAGTAAGTTATATGTAGTAAAAGAACATATGCTTTATTAAAATTATATTATGGGCAAGTACTTTACAAAGGTTGTGCTTTAAATTTTGAATTATATTCTGTGATTATTTCTGTATAACTTGAACTAATTGTAGGGATTTTTTTTTTTCATTCTTGGTACTATTGTATAATGCTTCATTGATACATATAACTGTTAGAACAGTTGACAGTAGAAATGTTTATTACCAAAAAACTCTTAATTAATAATTCACATTTAAAATACTTAGAAGAGAGAACCATTAAATATTGATTTACCATTTAAGGCATTAATTAAGTTTATTCTTACTTCTTTTTAGAAATATTAAAATTTAATTTGTTTATTTACACTGCAGCACTTGAGTGTTTTTCTACACATATTAATGAGAAGTTTCTGAGATTTATAATTTGTTTATAAAAAGAAATACTGCAAAATAATTAATTCGGGTTTTTAACTTTCATTGCACAACTGTATGTGTATGCATCATTGCATGTATACACGTCAGTGATACAAAGACAATGTTCCTTTTCTTTCAAATGGTTTGTTTTTATCTGGAAAAATCTTATTGTGTGTCATTTTCATAAAATTTGAAATTTTCTAAACATATTAGAAGATATGATTAGTTTTGCCAATATCTGTCTCATACATTTATTCTGTATTTGAAAGGTGTTGTTGCTTTGGACCATTATATTTATGCTGTTGGAGGTTATGATGGAGCTTTACAATTGAAGTCAGTTGAAAGGTATGACACAGAAACAGACGAGTGGGTTTATGTATCCGAGATGTCATCCCCTCGTAGTGCTCTCAGTGTTGCAGTGCTGGATGGAAAAATTTATGCCCTAGGTATAATTTTATTTCTATCTTATTTTTTCAAATTTAATTATATTTCTTCATTTATGTCATTTAATCAAGAATAGCCCTTAGGCTATGTGCAAATTTTGTTCAAAGTCCAACAGCCATGTATATAGTTTTATTTACCATGTAGACATTTGGGTGGTTGGCTGAGATCCTAGGAAACCTAACAGGTAAGTAGAACTTGCATTTTGTTAGGAGCCATTCATTGGGAGAGATGTCTTACTTGTTCTTTTCCATGTAGAGGCACTTATAGGGAATCTTCCTAGTACTGGGTGGGGGTACGTGTGATAACTTCATTGTCTCTCCTACATCAAGCTCATGAATTAAATGTTGACCATTTAAATAATTTGCTTAATATTCCATGAATTTTAGTAAAATTTAATTACTTATTTTTTTTTCTTTGCAAAGTTCGAGTATTAAAAACTGAAATTCATATGCAACGATATTGTAAAAAAAGTTTCTTAAATGAATTCATTGATTTTTCTAAACACATGTCCACTATTGAAAAATATAAGTAAACATTCATATTTTATAAAACAATCAAATTCTGCGTATTTTAACTATGAAGTAATTCATAATATGAAGCCCATAAATCAAATTTGTGGTGAATAAGTTAAAACAGAATCATCAAATAAACTAGAAGGAAATGTAATTCTTTTGGTATTTTCTTCTAATTTCTTTTTTATTTTGTCAATAAACATATATTTTCATTCTCGATCGCCAGTATTTTTACACTGAGGTTAATATTTTAATTTTATGAAATTCTAAAAGTTTATTTCATTGTTGACTTCACATTGTGCTGAAACGCAGGTAAAAAATAATGCTGTAGTTTTCATAAATTAGTTAATTGCTTGTTAATTTATGGAAACTACAGTGGTGGAAGATAGAATCATTATACCAGAATGACATAACTTAAGGGATCTACAAATGACGCTGCTTCTACCTCTAGTCTGCTTGAAGCACTCATTAAGCTTTCAAATTACGATCATTTGTATAAACATGCTGCACTGAGGTGATGCTTTTATGGACTATCGTGTATCCATAAAAGTTATGAGCACACGATAGTAGTCCCTAGCGTAGTGTAGTTGACTCTATGAAATGATAATACTTCAAAAATTTGTGTGAATAGTGGCTAAAAATACTTGAATGCCTTGAAGGAACTAGAGGTAAGATTATATGCAGTCCATCTTGCCATTAGAGATGTCAACAATTTATCATGGTGGCTGTGCTCACAAAATCTCTCACCAATTCAGCATTAATGAGGCTCTAGGCTATTTGCTCACCTTAATTCCATCAAGATAGACCTCCTCAGTTAAATTATAAATGAAACAAATTAATGCATTGATTGCAATTTTAATTAAAGTATGAATTTGTTTGAGTATTGAAATATTTGAAATACTTTATTGATTACTTTATGTAGTAGATATTGAAAGTACTTATACATTTTTTGGGTAATCCTGTTTTTAACTGGACTTTCTATTGAATTTTCTGAAAGTGTGCTGTTTTTGTAGGAGGTTATGACGGTACGAATTTCTTGAACACCGTTGAAGTTTATGACCCTGATAAAGATACTTGGGAAGCAGCTCCAAATATGACTTGTGGACGTAGTGGACAAGCATCGGCTGTTTGGAGGGCCCCCTGTCTAGCACATGGGATTTCTTAAAAAGCTCGATGTCTTCTATTCTTACTGTAATTTTCTTTTATTGTATTGGATGCCCAAATCAAATTCTGGGTATTTTTTTACCAAGTAAAAGAGAGTTGATTTGTGTAAAATTGTTAGGTTATGAATGTAAATGAATGTTATTTGTTGTCATTAAGTTTAAGCATCCTTGCCAAATCGATTCCAAATTTGCATTTAATGTTTTCATGTTATTATTTTAGTCATTTTTTTTTCTATCTTTTCTCTTGTTTTCTATTTATTTATTGTTCTAGAATATGTGTGATGTTGGGAAAAAGAATGTGTGATCAAAAATTCACTAAATGGAGATTTGATCATTTTTCTTGTGTGAATGGTGCAATTTTAATGAAAACATTTGCAATCTGTAAATTTAAGGGAAATATTTGAATTCCAAATTAAATCTGTTGAATTTCTAATCCTCATTTTTGTTTATATCTATTATTTATATTATATAGCTATTTATCTGTTTATTTGGTGCATTAAGAAAATAAATACTCCAATCTGTTGTAACATTCCCATTTTGGAAATTTTTGTTTCATTTATAACAAAATTATATTTTATTATTTGAATAGATGCAGTTTACTCTTTTTTATTATGTAGTTGACATCTTTAATTTTGAAATATATTTAAAAATGTGTACATATTTAAATTCTTTTATCTCTAGATATATTTTATGCACTTTATTACAAATTGTTTTGATTTTAAATGAGCTGTAGCAAACAAACTATATGCTACTAAATCGATTTCTTCATATTAGAGGATATTCTATGATTTCTTTATATAGAATAATACTCCAGGCTGTGCATGGATTTTTAACATACATTTTTATAGTTTATTTGCATAATTGTGTGTTGAATTATAGGCAGAATAATTCGAAGAATATTTTTGATTTACCTAAAAAAAAGTCATGTTCACTCACTGAAGTGATGAAACTTTGCGTTGGGAATCTGAAGCTATATAGAGTGCTGGTTTAGTGCAATCAAGATGAATTAATCAGACAGTGTCTTAAATTACCTAAATTGTTTCTTAAAATTTTAAAGTACTCTTGAGTAATTTTTGAAAAGTTTATTGAAACATATGAAGAAACTTATTAATATACTTCACATAATTTATTCATTTTTCCATTTGTAAATAATTTTTGTTTAAAAAACAATTGCTAAAACCATAAATTGATACTGAGGACTATACTCATTCTTTTTTATATATATAGTTTTGAATTTTGTTTTAATTTTATTCAGTGAACTCATTTGTGTAAAATCATTCTCAGATTTGAGTTAAAAAATTGTTAAGTTTTTCATCAAAGTTACAGATTTTTGTTGTTATGGTAAAAAGTTATTAATTTCTAGTTAAGAATTATTATTCCCATTGAAATTAATTTTTAAAAAATTGAAGGGAGAAATAATGTGGTAAAACTATAATTCTTTTTGTTTCACAAAATAAATTATTTAATTATAATTGATTTAACATTTTTTTGTTATTTTCTATTGTATAATCAGTTGTTGAGGATTAATTTCTATTTCATATCTTGTATAATTTCATTTTTTTTATTGGCAACTGTGAATGTTTTATTAGCTTTTTTAAAATTTTTTATTTATTTCAGTTAAATTTTCGTGCTCTGGCAGTTATCTAGTTGAATGTTTTTTATGTAGGCTTTTATGTTACACATGCAGTTCTATATCTTATGTGAGCTTTTATGATAAGTTTTTATAAGCAGTCTTTGTGAGAGTCTGTTTACTCTGCTGCCTTGGATAAGCTCTGTGCTAATTTCAAAAACTTTACTTTTCAAGAGAATTAAATGGAAATTTAATTTAGCTCTCGATTTTTACATATATTTTTTACAGATCTGAAACATTATTTTAATGTTTTTGATATCCTACTTTTTCATGTCATATCCGAGGTTGGTTTTTTTTTTGAAACAATGTTTTAAATTAATTTTATAGATCTAAGCAAGTAAATTGTACATAGAATACTTCTGATTTTTAGGGAAATCGCTTCTTTGTTGAATATTTAAATTTAATTAAACTAATTAGTTCTGTACCCAAAGAATTTTATATATAATGTAACTCAAAAATTGAAAATTTTTTATTTACTATAGTTCTGATCTTAAGGTAGTGATATACATATGATTGATTTTTTTCCCATATAATTATGTTTTCTGTTTAAATTTTCTAGTGTTTAAATCTTTGTAATCAACGAACAAAGTACTGTTGTTTTCTTTCAGTTATATGAAATAATTTTTTAGCAATTTGCCGACCTGTATCGGAAATATGCCGAGTCCAATATTTTCGATTTGGACTTATTATAGATCTGATGCAAGATAATGAATTTAAGACCTTTAAGTAGTCTTCATGATACATTTTTTTTTTAAATTTTAAACAATTAATAATTTATAAAAGAGAATTATTTGATGTATATCCCTGTTTTTTTAAAAATAAATATAGCATTATAGCAGTGTGTTAATAAATAGGTACAGTTTTCTTTTGCAGTTAATCTCAAAAACTGCAACTTAAGAAATGGTAGTTAATTCTTATTTGTTTTAGCAAATTATTTTATTGAAAGCATGTCGTCAGTTGAATATCAAGTAACACTATCCACAAAAATTGTTTTCAGGTAATATACTGTGTATACTTGAAAAATAGAGGGTTCAGTGATAACAAACAATTGTAATTCTGCTTCTTTTATTTGAACACAATTTAATAATTTCTGTATGGAGATTTACAAACTGTTTGATATTATGTTGTTGGTGACTAACAGAACCCTAGATTTACAAGTAAATATGATACAGTGCCTCAAAAAAAAATTTTATTTCTTAGATATTTAAACCAATGAAGTTAGAACTGGTAAAACATTTTTACTTTATGTAATTGTATTCCAAATTTGATTATATTTCACTGCTCCTTGTTGCTTTCCAATGAAAAGATTATCTCTTACAATATACCGTTTTTTAAGTATATCTTGTTTTCAATTAGTGTATGACAAATTTATATTGGCTTTTATTTTTGAACCACAGCTACTGCTTTTTTTTTTTTATAATTCTGAAAAGTTGAACATTTGTTACATGAATCTTTTGTAAAGCATATATAGTATTTTAATTTTTTCATGGTGTTGATTGCTTTGTGAACTGTTTTTCAATACCGTAAATAACTGTTTTTTAGTTATTATTTATTCTTTTGTTCCACATGCTTTATTGATATGTTTGTACTTTCTTCTCTTGGTGATTTTTTTTTTGTTATCAATTTAAATTTTATTAGTTATTGAAATGAAAACAGTTGGTTTTGTATTTGTGAATTATTTATCATTTATTTAGTCCTGGCCCTTTTGTTCCTTTTGTACATGGTTAAAAACATTCCCATTTAAACTGAATTTATTGGTCAATTTAAGTGCGCTCTTATACATATAAAAGATGAATGGCTCTTTTGTTACTCTTTGTGTACAAAGTGTGTTTCTGGTTCTGTCTTCTTGTGTACATCTTATTAAATTACTGCCAATTACTTTTAAATTAAAAATAATTATGTTTATTCTTGTGGGAAAGGTAGCATCTGTATTGCTTGTTATATATGTCATATCTGTAATACCCATTAAACCTTCATGATAGTTTCAGGGTTTGGTTAGGCTTTCCTTTTTAATCTATCTACCTCAAAACTGGTTTGAGTTCGCCTCAAAATTAATGTTTTGAGCTTTTCTCAAGTTACAATTTTAAGTTAAGGACAGTCTGTAAAATTTATGAGCTTTTCCATTCTGAAATTAATATGAGTTGTTCCTTTCAATCCATTCAATATTATGGTTATGCATCCCAAACTCATATCCAATCTATTTTATAATGCAAGTAATATTTACATTAAAATTTTCAATTATGTTTGTTGCTGTTTCATTAGTGGAGCAGAATTACGAGGTGTTGTTTTATTGGTTGTTTTTTAAACCAAAGCTATTGTTGTCAATGAGGAATTTATCATTATAAGTTTTATTTCCAAATAATGAGCCTAAAAGATCCAAGTGCACAGACGAGCCTAAAACTATCCCAAAATGCATGCTTTTCTTTTCATAGCATGCGTGTGTGCCCCGGTGTTTATATTTGATCTTTAAGGACTTTTTGACCTAAGTAATGTTATAACAAAATCTGGATCGAGAGAGATCTAGCACATTAAAATTATTAGCATAATGCTTACCATCTGGTCCTTTTTCTTAAGAATATTTATATAGGTAATTTAGGAGAAAGTTCTAAAATGAAACAAGCACAGTTGCATTATGAAAGTAAAAAGAAAATATGCCCCCAAATTTACTCATAAAAAATCTTACTTTTAGCATCATAACTTATTGAGAAACTAAATAAAAGCGAATTAATCTGAGTATTTCATTAATTCATTCATTCATTTGTAAACAAAAAAAAATAAATAAATAACTTGTTATTATCAATTTTTTTCATCCCAAAATTATTACTTCACCATCAATTTTATTCATCCCAAAATTATTACTTCACCATCAATTTTATTCATCCCAAAATTATTACTTCACCATCAATTTTATTTCGGAAATACCTTTCAATGATGAGTTACCTGGCTGACGTTCTTACTCTTTCCTCAATTTTTATTGGTGTCAGTGACATTTGAAGTTGACAGCGCTGGGAAAGGTACATGGTTACACACAGTTAAATGGCTCTGAGTGTAATGGTAATGTCTTTAAAAACTGATATATTTGAATAGAATTTAATTTTAATATCAATCTATATTCTGTGTTTTGAGATTTTATATTTAAAAGGGAATTTGTTTAATTGCGTGGAGTTTTTCTTGTAGTCCTGACATCTGTTAAACATATATAGTATCATTCAGTGGCAAATCCAGGATTTGGATCTGGAGGAGGCTGAGGTCATAAAAATGTTTGTATCGTCATGACGAATGTCCAGGCTTATGTAAACCAAAACACTTTAACTTTATAGACTTTACTCTCCTGACAATAAGAATCATAAAAAACACTACAATACTCTCTATAATTTAATCAAAACCACGATGAAATAATTAGCGGAAAAATATTTTTGACTGCATTAATCTACTAGTTTGAGTGGAATGACTACAAAAGTGGGAAAGTTCTTGGGCCTGTCAAACCAGGAAGCAATGTTGTTATTCTTTTTTTTTTAAAGAGAGAACAAACAGCTGTAGTGATTTTAAATAAAATCAAGAATTCTGGTTTCATTCTACCATATGTTTGGCGCAGTATAATCAAAAATGGTTTTTTAAACCAAACCTGGTTTCGTTCTGGGGGAGACTGCAGCCCATCTCACCTCGATTTGCACTGGTATTATTCATTTATGGTAATCTTGTCACTTATTATTGTGAGGTCCTGAGTTAAATAAAACTATCCCAGACTGTGCAGGTCTTGATTTTTTATGTATATATCTTTAAAAGCTTAACTGCCCTTGCTTTTAAATACACCTTTAAAATTTTAAAAAATTAATATTATTCATATGTAACTTGAATGGCATCAATATTTTGTCTATGAGATAAATTATAAATTGAAGCGAGTGTATTTTTCATGTAATCGTAGTCTATATTTCAACAACGGAACATTTATATTTGTCATACATCAATTTATATCGTAGGTAAATGACCTTGCATATGCTGATAAAGTATTATTTTACAAATTGTGTATGAATATGATGCTACTAAGTGCTGAATGTATCTTATATGTGAAGTGATTTAAAATGTGATACTTGCTGTAAATAGGCGAGTGCAAATTGTGCCAAATTGGATATCCTCGGAAAAAGGATGGTTATGTGTATGCGGGTGTCGTGTAGTGAATATCCTCTATTGCAGGGCTTCTTAAACTGTGGATTGCGCAGAAAAACACTTGCGTCGTGGAAATTCACTCATGTTCACCTTATTCCATATTCTTCAACTTTGTAATCAAATGTAGCTCAAAATATCATCTTGTCTTAAAAATTTCTTTTGAATTTTCTGAATTATTTTTCATTGACTTTCCTCTTTGCTTTATTAATGCTTAATTTAATTAGTTAATGCTTAATTTCTTATTTGTTTTCTACTTTGGAAGTGTTTTCAAAATTCCTCTAATGGAAATGGTGACACAAAAGCTTTTTTTTTCCCACCTAAAAGGGGGATGGGAATGCAAAAGGTTTTAAGAAGCCTTGCTCTGTTGCAATAAAGAAAGATGCATTTTTTTGTGTTTGAGCTTTAAATCTGTGTTTTCGCAAAATTTTATCTGGTAAAAATCTATTTTATGTCATTTTGTTGATATGTCATTTGAACAAATGTCTTTTTTTTTTTTCTTTCTTTATATTCCAAATCTTACTAAAATTTTTAAGGCTGTATTCTTTTAGGGAATAATTTTGAAGTTGTAAGGATCTTTATAATGAGTTTTATTGAGTGATGGCATAACAGCTATTATGACTTTGTTTTTTAAAGGGAAGTTGTAAACTACTAAATTGATCAATTCAAAGCATATATATATTTTATATGTATTACTTTTTACGACAAAATAGTTGTTTGAAGACTATTCAAATTTTACAAAATAATATATATATATATATTTAAAGTTGAATAAGATTAATTTTCCTTTTTTAATCTTATGTTCTGTAGCTCAAAATATTTCATGGAACTGATGCAGAATTAACAGCAATTAAGTTTTATGAATAGTTAATTTCACTTTACCTATTTATCCATTTCTAGTAATTTGTAAATAGTAGGAATTTTAAGCAATTAAAATTTTTAAAGGTGCACAATTTTATGCCAATCTAGTATAAATGCGTTTTAAATTCAATTAATTTTCTTAATATTTATTTTTAAAAATTGCAGCCATATGTTAATAAAAATGGTTTCTAATTTAATAATATAATCTATTCTACTCTTGAAAATTTATTAATTATACTACCTTCATATTTTCATATACACTCATTTAAAAATTCATAATTGTTATCCTTATGATTAGTTTTCAAAAATTCCATACTTGGTTAAGAGTAAATTTATCATTGTATTTTTTTATGATTTAATTATTGTAAAAATAATTTCACCGAGTAAAATGGAAACAGTTCTTAAAATTCAAGCACTTAAAGTTTTTATGCATTTTTATAGTTTTTCTTTTCTTTTATTATTGTACCAAAAAAATATCTCTATCGCCAGATAATATTTTAAAACTGCATTTGGTATTGAAGTGTAAACTTTGCTTAGAAAGAAACTTTGTAGGTGTCTCTAGTCTGTAGATTTGTATGTTATTTTTGGCCATATCAGTTTATTTGAAATATTAAAATAATCTGATTAGTTTATTGTATTTTGCATTGAATGTTGTTTTCTAAGTGGTACTTCATAACGCAGCAACTATAATTTATGTTGTTCATTTTCTGTTGATTTTTCTTCTTATCTTAAAATAAATTTATTTGCTTACTTTGAAATGCTTTTTCAATTAAAATACAGTGTACATGCCAAAACTGATATTTTGTATGTGATGTAAAATAGGGTAATATTGAGTTGGATTTTTATCTTTTATGTAAAAATTGTAATTATTTCTTTCATTCACTTGCATGTCATGTAGATCATGCTGTTAAAATTTATTGATATTTTTTTATAGGCTCAGTTCATGTTATTGTATCAATATTCATTTCGAATTTGTTTTCACTTCATTTTGTAGACTTGTTTATAATCAGAAATAAGAGCATTAAAAGAAATGAAACAAGCTAAAATCTTTGTAAAATCATTAACCATTTTGTATTATGCGTACACTCTGTGTTAGTATGTGCTTTCAGTCATTTCTGGATATAAATACTGTGAACATGTATCATATTTTGTTAATCTCCAATTCAAATTATGATATCTGTTTATGGCTTTGAAATATTTTTTTGCCTGCAATCAAAAAAGTGTAATGCCCCAAAGTGTCATGGCTTTAATTTTCAGTGCTTTTTTTTTCTGCAAAAATTATTGCAGTTTGATCAATTTTTTGCTCAATTACTTAAAATCAGTGGCAGCTTCAGGATAGAAAATATCATTTGCTATGCTTATGAAAAAATATTCCAAATTAATTGAATAGAAACCAATAATAATATCTCGGACAATAAAAGCAGTTTTAAGAATGAAATATAATTTGTTTGAACTAATGTATAACTAAAGAGCATCATGGATGAAGGACCATTGAAATGATGGAAACATCGACTCTTTTTACTACATTAAAAATTCAAAATGTGTTCTTGTAGGAAATGAACTAACTTACAAGATTACTTTGAAGCCATTTTTTTATTACTTTAAATTTATTTCCTTAGAATATTTTCTGTGATGGGCTTCATAAAAATGTTAATTTTGATATGGCATTCATAAATTCTCTTCAGGCTGTTTAAGTTGCAGTTTCAAGACAGAATAACAGTGTACTCATCTTGCTTGCTATTGTTTAGATTAGAGTCACGTTCATAAGCTTCAGTGGGGCTATTTGGGTACAGACTCGGTAACTGTGAACCACGTTCAGATGACAAGGGTGACATCGGAGAAATCCACACCTCACTTGCCAGAGGACATTTGACCTCTGGCAGGTGAGGCATGGGTTCAACTGTGCCAGGGTCGCGTACTCGACCTATCTGGAATCGAGTCTCGAACCCGTGACCCTCCAGTCCCAAAAGCAGAACTAAGCTACTTTACACCATTTTACTACTAGGTTGTCGTCTGCGGAAACCTAAGCATTGAACATCCTGGCTGCTCGCTCACTTTATTCTAGTGGTGACGCTGCATTTCGCATGCAATAACCAGCAGAAGTGGCCTCCCCTCGACTTCGTCTTATATTTGCAAAATATGGCATGGTTTGGGCTTAGCTACCCTGCATAATGAAGAAAATCACGTATGCATTTTGAACTTCTTCCTGTAGACCGATTGGGTCCAAAATTGTACAGATCTCCAATTTTATTGTCAAGACCACATACCAAATTTTATTTATGTAGATAGTTGTGTTTTGAGTTATCGCATTCACATACACAAGAAATAGACAGCCAGTCGGTTGGCAGGAATGGTCCAAATTTTTAAACGAATGTAAAATTCCAGTGATAAAAATATATTCAAAATTTCTTCCATCTAGTTGGTTGCATTTTTCAGTTATGTTCAGATGCACGAGGGACGGAGGGTAGAAGAAATTCAGGTTGAGGGCCTTTTATACAGGTCTACAATTTTAGTGTTGAGACAGCATACCAAATTTCTTTTGTTTAGTTTCGAGTTATCGTGTTCACAGCCCAACAATCGATGAATCCAAAAAATTGTGGGCACATTGGCAGCCTTAAAAGTTGAAATTCACCAATAGCTCGAGGTCAAATATTTTGACGGTTACAAAACTTTCTCCTTCTATACTTCGTTCGGGAGGAAAGGAAAAATGTATTGAATGAGCAAGTAATAACGCAAGATTTTGTTTCATCTCTGTTTGTTTGGTTAGTACTAATGCTGAAAGCGACTGTTTAAAGCAGACCTTGCTAAAATATGGGTCCTAATCCCAATCAGGGATGATTAGGATCACATAACATATGATTTATAGATGAAATAATGGATTAGGAATTAGTCGCAAGCTGCGTGATTGAAGTCACCCCTTTTTTAACCTTGTGATTTCCAGTTTATCGATATCAGTTGGTAGTCCAAACGCAAGTAGATAAATTTAAATTTTTATTCTTTATGCAGGAAAACTTGTCTTTAAATAGTTAAGTCTCTTAAACATTAACTTGCTGAATCTCGAATTAAATCAATTAGAAAAAAGACTGGTAGGGTTGTTTTGCGGTGTACACTGGCCCTGCCCTGTAGTTATTTTTGCTTGATATGAGGCTGTCATTTAATTTTATTAAAATATCCATTTCTAAAATTTGCTTTAACCTCTGCAAGTTACAAAACATTTTTTTTTTTATCTCCAAAGCTAAAAAGGTTGTTGGAATAGAATGTCTTATCAGTGTGTAAAATAATTACTTTTTAATAAACTTTTAAAGTGTCTAAATATTTTTGCATTTTTCTTTCTTTCCTACAAAGTGCACATACGAACATTGAATTTTTTTTATTAAATTACTATGGAAAATCTTACGATCAAGCTGTTATTCTGAGGTAGTTGTGATCTTAGAATTAACTTGTGTGTTTTTGAAAAGCAGTTTCTATGAATTTTTTTGAAGCTCCTAATTGAAATTATTACAATAATTTTTTAAATTCTTTTTCCTGAGGCTGCCACTAATTTATTGTGTTTCTGTGCTTACTGTATAGTTATTTGGATGTATATTTTGTGATTTGATGGTTGAGTTTTTTGGGACCAAAGCTTATATGTTTGTTATTTATTTATTTCAATGTATTGCCTTTTATTGGTGTTATTTCTCACACTGAGAATTATGGTACCAGTTTTTTCAACATGCCCACACATCCGAAGATTGTGAATTAGAATTGTTTAAAACCTGTTATTGATTTTCCGTGTGATGGATATTTAGAGGTAAACTTCCCCATGCATGTGCACCTTGTCTAAATGTGGTACACTGAAGAACTTGTGATTCTATAAAAGATAAGCACAGCATGCAATAGAATATGAATGATGGTTTTTGAACGAAACCTTTGTGAGAAATTAAAAACTTATTTATCCAAACAAATGTTGTCACCTGTTCTTTGATTTTTATTTATTCTCATTATCCAAATATTAACACATGACATTAGCTATTTTGAAATATATTACATTAACATTAGACACTGACGTAGCACGAGCACATAACATTTGAAAGAAGTAAACATTCAGATTTATCAGTTTATTTTAACAAAGTTTCAGTTTCAGGAGCTTGGGTACATGTTCGCTGCCTCGTCTCTCAGCTCAGATCGAGTCATCTCGGTTCGCACCACACGATGGTGCTGTTCTTAGTGGTGGTGCGCGTGCTCCTGCCCTTTGAAGTGGTGAAAGCACATTTATTATACAAAGCTTTTTTCAGATAGTTTCTTTTTTCATGCTTAGCTTTTCAAAGATCATACTTATTGTGTTTCATTTCTCCACTCTTCAATCAAGAATTTCCAGAATTCAATTAGATTCACTAAAAAGTATTTTCAAAATCACGACGTACCCATTACAGATGGGTGGTAAAAATGTGCGTTTTGGTTTTAACCAAACATGGAGTGAACTAAGCCTCGTGCTTCGTGGGACTGTTTTAGTTGGCTGATTCAGCATACACATTTTTTGGCACTCGCGAAGTGAGTTCATCTTCGAAACTCTCTTATTATATTATCTAAAATCTACAGGAGTTTTCTCCCCTCGGCTTTCTCGTGTACTTGCATAATGCAGTATATTTTAGGCTTAACTTTATAGTATAGTGATGCGAATTGAGTATGCATTTTGTACCTCTTCCTGTTAAATTAGTGAGTCCAAAATTTTAGATTGATTTACATTTTATTTTTGATGCTAAGACTATTACCGACTTTCATTTATCTAGCTTGTTATGTTCACATACACACGGACAGACAAACAAATAAACAGTCTACATAGGGACGGATTTAGTCTAGAACTATCTACAATTTTAGTATAACAATCGAGCATTGAAATTTATTCTTCTAGCTTGTCGCGTTTTTAAGTTTTCCATTTCAAATATTTTTGTTTGTGCGACCCCCCCCCCCCCCCCCCCATGCTCTTGCGCATGCGCCAAGCGGAGTTGATTTCACCAAAATAGGGATGAAGGGGGAAATGTTTACATTTTTACTTAGCGTGACCTAACAAAGAACTCCGGAAATGCTCTCATCTTGCTCATTACCTGTCACCCCTTTCCGGAATAAAATCATCCAAAAGTGCTCGGCTTGGCATTTTGAAACGATCAGTATACATGAACGGGCGTGGGGGGGGGGCAGGCAGTTCAAGCGATCTACAATTCTGCTGATAAAACCATGTGTCAAATTTCATCTAACTCTTTTTTTTTTTTTCTGTTCTTATGCTGTGTTCTGTGTTTATGTTCACATGCAAACGGACGGACAGATAGGTCTCTCATAGAAGGATTTCATCCAAAATTTGATACACATCTACAATATGGTGTAAAGATCGCATACCAAATTTCATTTGAATAGCTCGTCCGGTTTTCGAGTTATTGTCTTCATAGATAGAAAGACGTAAATTCAAAAATGTTTTTTTTTTTTTTTTCCCCAGGCTTAGTGAGGTCTAAAACGCAGTGGTTGTGATTTATCAAAATAACAGAGGTCGAATTTTTTTGAAGAAAAAAAATTCTACTAATACGTCTTCTTTCCCCCCACGTGGACTCGAAGGTAAAGGGCCGCTGAAAAGGTATCTGGCACCTCTAGGCAAAGAAAAATTAATGCACTTCGTGCCAATAGGTACCTACATATTAACATACAGAGCCAAATGTTACATAACCAAATTGCATAAAAAGATAATTTTGAGTTACAGTAGGAATTCGATTATCCGGCCTCTATCAGCCAAGGTCTCTGATAACCGAGTCCAGGTCCATCTTTTCCAAGGGTGCCTAAAAATTTATAATACTGATTTTAATTTTGAACCAAAAATGTATTTAAATAAGATTTTTAATATGTTAAATGTAAAGATATGATTAAGGTTGTAACTAGATAGTCACCGATTTTGTTATGTTATATAAGCATGTATAAAATAATTTAAAAAATATTCATCAGTGAGGAAAATCCTACATTATGCGTGCAATTCTGAAGCTCACTTTTAAAATCCTATTTTGAAAAGACGCTGATTTGCAAAATTGCAAAGCGTTAATCAAAGAACAGTTTTTTTTTTTCTCCGCAATTATTGTACAGTAGAACCCCGGTAATCCGAAATTCCGGATAATCCGAACAACTTTTTTTTTTCAATTTTCGGAAAAATAACAAATACGAATCAGAAACAAAGCTAATGTTTATTCGTAACTTAAAAGAAGTATTCGAAGTGGTCTTTAAGAATGAGTACAGCACCTTGCTTAGTAGATATCTTCTTTTTACCCTCAACTTGTTTGCCACTGTACCGTGCGAATCGCCGCGTGCTCTTTCTGTACGCTTTCAACAGGGCACCCAGAGTCAATACTCTACTGCATTTGGTATGTCAAGAGTATTTTATTGAATTTCCCGGATAATTCGAATTCCCCTGAATCCGTACAGAGGTCAGCCCCAATTAGTTAGGATTCTCGGAGTTCTACTGTATTAGGTAAGTATGGTTAGTGAGTCGCAGGCTCTCAAATTCCTAGTTGCGGTTCTGAAGGGGCGCCAAATTACTCTAGCCCCGGGAGCTACAATTTGCTAAGACGGCCCTGAAAAGCAGAAAATCGAACTGCGTTGTTTATTATTTAATAAAGACACTGAATGTTTCAGGAAGGGTGTCGAAGTTGTCATTTCAAGTCTTGCTACCATC
>BGPR01000809.1:209232-258550 GCA_013235015.1 Araneus ventricosus | reverse complement strand
GTTTCAGGAAGGGTGTCGAAGTTGTCATTTCAAGTCTTGCTACCATCTCGAGTCCCGAAAAAGCCACACCGGCACATTCTGTGGATGCGGGGCCCGTCAGTGCGAAGGCTTGCAAAATATCGGCATCGGGAGGTGATCTTTTATAACTCAAGAAGTTATTTAGAAGGAAAAAAACATTAATAAAAACACAGTTCCATTCTTCAGCATTTCAAAAGTGATGTGAGCAAATTTCATGCAATTCCATGAGAAAATTTTAAAAAAATGGCTCTGCAAATGTGTCGGAAAGTTTCGCGTTGTTGAGATGGGGGAAATGCTCTCTTGAGAACATTTTTAAAGAATCATTGGGAAAATGCAAAGAGACCGACGAAAATCAAATGCATTCGCTGATGCTCTTATCAAAACTAATTGATTTTTTAAAAAATGCATGCAAGAACTTTGATAACTAATAAAAGAGTTTTGTTAAACTGCTAACAGGAGGCCGTGCTTGCGGACTTATTTTTATAATTTGAAATAATCAATTTCGGAAAACCTTGCCGAAAGAAAAGAAGTCTTGACTTAAAACTTCGCCTCTGTTAACCGAGTTTTCGATTATCCGAGCTGATTACGGTCCCAATCAGCTCGGATAATCGGGGTTGTACTGTTCATTCGTTAATTTGCATTTTAAACATCAATAATTTATTAATATAGTAGTTAATAATACATTTACAGCTCTTAGAGTGAAACACGTGTTGCAATTCAAAACTTATTATGAAGGGCGGAAATCCGACGAACAAATGACAGTTTTGTTTGACGGACAAGCTCACCAGTGGCGTAGCGAGGCTAAGTGGCGCCCGAGTCATAATATGATTTTTTCGCCCCCCTCTAGTCATCATCAGTGACTCAGCTTGTGTTAACAGCACGCCGGGCATGGTATTTTTTAACCCCTTCATTGTATTTGACTTTAAACAGTGATGTAAACGCTTTAAATTTTTGACACCATGGCCAGTAGCGTAGCAAGGGTAAGTGGCGCCCGGGGAACAATAATTTTTTGCTTAGCAAGCTTAAATGGTACCCGGAATAAGTTTTTTTTTCCTCATTATATTTTGCTTTAAAAATGGCCCAAATGCAGTGATGTTTTGACTCCATGGCGCCCCTTAAAACTAGCGCCCGGGCATCTATACCCCCTTTCCCCCAGGTCGCTACGCCACTGATTCTTGCGGCGCCCCTTGACAATCGCCAGGGCCACGATGGTCTAGTGATAAGGTCTCGGCTTCAAGGCAGGGGGTTCCAGGTTACAAACCCGATTCCAATGAAGATGGGGTTGTTGCTGACCTCACTGAAGATGTAGTATGGGGCCTGTTGCACGTTAAATCATACGTAGCGCAGCAAACGTCTTCCCGCTGGTGTGGTGCGGAAGTTTGGAGAAGGGATGCAACTCGGGTATCGTCCTCGTCATCTGAACGCGGTTCAAAATTACGAGGTTCGTCCCAAAATAGCCCTCCTGTTGTTGTGTTCCTCGTGCTGCTTCAAAACGGGACGTTAACATGACTAAACTAAACCTATCGACAACCGCCTAGTGTCACCTAATGGTAAAACCGGCCCTGATTAAGGCGCATCTGTTGGAAAAGATGCTACATCTCTAAAATCTCCAAACGAAAAGCTAAAATACGTTTTATAACCAGTTCTTTTATTGGAAAGAAAAGGTTTCGTCCTTTTATTTTTTTCTGAGAAGTGGTTATTTCTAACGGTCGGCCATTTTTTTAACCCATCGCTAGAAAGAACATCCAATAAAATTGCAGACAGTCCTGTATTAACACAATGGCTATTCATAACTATATTTCCCCATGGAGATTTGAGATAAAAACATAAATAGTAGATAAAAGTACATTACTGATAATACACCATCCCGTTAATTTAAATAATTGTATTTTTTTACACCCAGAACTCGTATATCTACCATTATCTGAAAATTTTTTCGTCAAGAAAAAGACTGTATACTCGTCTACGTCCGTGACACAGATTTAAAAGTTCTTATCTAGAGGATCGCCGTGTGTAATGAGCCTTTTGAAACTCGAGGTGCTCCAATTCGCTCTGCAGAGCGGTAGGTCCAATAAACGCATGGATATCGTCTTTCTCGTTTTCTTTGTAATCGTGTTTTTCTCATTCGGCTTACGTTGCAGAAAGAATGCTGATTTCTGGATTCTTTCCGAGCATCTATCGATTGTTTTCGTCTGCTTGTTCATTTAGGAATGATGAAATACTTGTATTATTCGGAAGTTTTATTCAAAGTTCTGTAAAATGTTTATCAAAATTCCTTATTTGTTGAAATGAATTATTATTTTTAAAAATTATTTAAAAAGTGTTGTATAATATTTATTAAAATTACTTATTTACTGAAATTATTTTTAAAATTAAAAATTACTTATTTATTGAAATTATTATTTTCAAAGCTATTTAAAAAGTTATGTATAATGTTTATTAAAATTATTAAAAAAGTTTTGTAAAAATTATTTATTTATTGAAATTATTGAAAAAGATCTATATAATGTTTATTAAAATTATTTATATAATGAAATCATCATTTTTAAAATGACTAAAGAATAGCTATAATTATCACTTCATTTATTAAAAATAACTAAATTTATTTATTAATCATGATTTATTTGTTAAAACCGTTAAATATTCAAAATAAATCTTTAATGCCATGTTTAATTTTAAAATTGTATCCTTTCTTTTACTCATGTTTATATCTAATTTTTCTTAACTCAAATTTTTGAATAAATCGAATTTTTATTGTGGTTTTGTCAGCTTCGAATTAATTAAATTCCTCTGTATTCCCTAATATTATGCAATGCATGATATTGTCGAAAAGTAGACAAACTCGCGGGCCGCCGGTGGTCCTCAATGAATCACGAACATGCAAAGAATTGCAGAGCGCAATTTAGCAATAAAGTAGATTAATATTTCGTCGCTTCACAAGCAACTCCATCTACCTCAATTTTTTGAAATTTCAAAGAGGAAGAAAATGCTCAATTTTTCGCAACCAATAGCAAATATTTCTGAATTTTTTTAACATCTGATATGAACATAAGACCGTATGCTCCTACCAGATGTGGAAAAAAAAAAAAAAATTCAGAAATATTCGTTATTGGTTGCGAAAAATTGAGCATTTTCTTCCTCTTGAAATTTCAAAAAATTGAGATAGGTGGTGTTGCTTGTGAAGCGACGAAATATTTTTTTACTGCTAAATTGCGTTAGATTTAGTAGCTCGTAGCAACTCGTTATACAAGCGAACAGAGAACTCGTGGAACTCAGCGTTTAGACATTTAACCTTTTGCACTTTTATGTCGAGCCAGACTCGACATTCTGAATGTTGCATCTTTTACACATTCTTGTTGGATAGAGCTTATTATAAAAACCATATGATAGCAAAAACACGCAGATGAGTTTTTAGGAATTAAGCCTTATTTAATAACAATATTTTTCAGCTTCCTAAATCGCTAAATTAATCCTTTCACTCACTCGTGTATAATTATGCATCTTATTATCTTTCGGAGTGCAAAAGGGTTAAGGAATATTCCAGTTTAGGTTGGGTCTATTCTGGTATCCCCAGTTGGGTTGGGAGACGTCACTTTTTCGGCACGTTAACAACGGGAAAAGTGACGTCTCCCAACCCAACCGGGGGTACCAGAGTAGACCCCTTAGTTAGATTAACTCTTTCGCTACCAACCATCGCATATATGTGACACAGACGTTTCTTACCAGAGCCCGAGGTCACATATATGTGACAGACTTAAAATCTATTCCAATTGATGTCATATAATTCCGAAGAACATCTTGGGATGTGGTGGACGTTTTTCCCAGGAGACCCGGGTAGTGAAAAGTTTAAATTTCGTTTAGAAGCAACGCGAGGGCATTTTGGGGACGGTCCTCGTAGTCCGAACCATGGTCGGATGACGAGGACGACACCTGATACCGGCATCTTGTTGTCCAACAAACAGAGGACCACTTAGCGATGTCAACTACAGAGTGAAATTTTAGAATTAAGATTTTTAATTAATTCAGAACCTATGTTGCTTAGAATGCTATAGCGGATGAATTCATTTTTGACCGATGGGAAAAAACGCCAGATATAGAGAGATCAGATACAAGACTTTCTCTATTACTTTTAGCTTAAAAGATAATTATAACAACTACATATACAGGGTGTCCAACAAAGGACTCCCTCATTTTAAAATTAAATAACTCGGCAACGGAGATCGATAGAAGAACGAAACCAGTGATATGCTTAGTCTGAAAGCCGTAAAAATCTGATACAAAAGTTTCAAAATTAGTTATAAATGTTGCCGACAGGTGGCGCTGTACGTTGTAATCACAGTTCAGATTTCGAGAAGAAAGCTATAAACTGTCATTTGCAAGTAATCGTTGCAATCACATCACAATCGATTCAAATTAGGCATTTTTCGTGCTTGCCAAGGACAGTTTATAGATTTCTTATCGGATTCTGAATAGCTATTACAACCTGCAGCGCCACCTGTCGGCAACATTTATAACTAATTTTGAAACTTTTGTATCAGATTTTTACGGCTTTCAGACTAAGCATATCACTGGTTTCGTTCTTCTATCGATCTCCGTTGCCGAGTTATTTAATTTTAAAATGAGGGAGTCCTTTGTTGGACACCCTGTATATATAACGCATACCGACATGTTGAACCAATTGCAACAAAATTTGGAATGGAAAATAATAATTTTCTTTTAGTCGTATTGAAGTTTCTAAAATATGATGTCTCTGAGAGACGTTAATCCTTCCAAATAATTGAACTGTTGATTGCAGAAGCGACACGAGCCATTTTTTTTTCTTTCAAAATTACGTTCATGCTGTTTTCATATTCTAAAGGGGTACAGTAAAACTTCGATTGACCGTCAATTTCTGTCACCCACCAACGCCAGAAGAAGTAACAAAACGGCAGTGACGTAGCGAGGGTAAATGGCGCCCGGGTTATAATATGATTTTTTCGCCCCCCCCCGTCATCGTCAGTGGATTACATGTGCAAACGGCGCCCAGAACATGGAATTTTTTCGCCCTCCCCCCCGCTGTATATGAATTTAAAAGGTACCATAAACCTTTTAAAGTTTTGCGAACATGGCCAGTGGCGCCCGAATCATAATATGAATTTTTTACTCCAGTCGTCATCCTAACGCCTAGCAAGCGCAAATGATGCCCGGTGCGTACTTTATTTTCAAGCGCCTTCATCATATTTTGCTTTAAAATTGGCAGAAACTCAATAATGTTTTGACTCCATGGCGCCCCCTAAATCTGGCGCCGGGGCATCTAGACCCCTCCTTGGCCCCCGGTCGCTACGCCACTGTAGAATGGTTGTAATGTGGTAAAATGGGTGAAGGCTTTGAAATTTTGAACGATGGTGAAATTGTTTGTAGTGCGACTAGACTACCACTGAATAAGAAGAAATTGATGACGATGAAGAATCAGTTTTTAATCAACAACTGCCACTCAGAAACAGAAGCATTTAAAGTAACGTAGTTTTATAGTATTAAAATACATTTATGTACTTTGTTACTCTTTTATTGAAGTTTATACTGATCGTTTTGTAAAATTAATGACAGCGTGTATGTAATATTCACTTTTAAAAGATTTTATTTTTTATTTCGTCTCAAGCCAGCAATGAAATCATGTTGCTGTACATATGTATTAAGAGCTTTCTGTCATCCGTCCACTCGATTACACTGCTCTGCAAAAAAAAAAAAAAAAATCTAGCCTTGATACCATTCCTTCTGATTCTTATGTCAAATGACCTCCTAAATCCATATATGACCCCCATTTTGCCCCATCATCCACCATTTTCTCGGGACGCCCCCTCCCCCCATTTGTAACACTGTTTGGTAATTTTATGTCCATAAATTTGATTTGGAGGGGGGAAACGATTATTTTAACCGTTAAATGTCTTCTGAGGGGCTACAGAGGTGAAAAGTTCTAAAATATGAACATTTGTAGCAAGGGAGGAGATTTGGGAGGGATTTGTCCCCTTAAATTTAAAAAAAATCAATAAAAATGACCGGTTTTTCTTGTTTGTTTTCGCAATTTTTTCACTTATTTTCTACATATTCCAGCTTCCAGCCCCCCTTTCCTCACCCAAACACCCCACATAATAAAAATATATAGCAACAATTTTGGCTAAAAGCGGGTGAGGGGGAGAGGTCCCGAAGCCCTCACAAGAAAGTTTGGAAGATTCCCTGTACAACGTTGCCGCTCTTTATTTTTATCACTGTTATGTAATTTTATGGCCATGGATTTTATTTGGAGGGGGGAAGGAATTATTTTAACACTTGAATTTAAAAATAAAAATATAATATATAATAAATAATAATATATAATATAATATAAAATATAATAAATGGAATTATAATTTAGTACCTTCATCTGGTGCTTGCTTTCCTCTTGTACCATAAAGTAGAAGTTTTTCGTACCAATGACCAGAAGTATTCTGCCAACATGCTCGCATTTTTGTACGCAAGCCATGCTTCATTTTTCTTTGCGATTCAGGTGTTTCATAAGCGTTGAATCTTTAAAAAGTTGTCTAATCTGGGGGGCCACGAAAATTCCTTCCTTGATTTTAGCCTCACTAAGACGAGGAAATTTAGTTTTCAAAAAGTTAAATCCATCACCTGTCTTATCCATTTCTTTCACAAATTGTTTGATCAATCCGAGTTTCATGTGCAAAAGCGACAACGTTGTACAGTGAATCTTCCAAACTTTATTTTTATATATTAATTTTATTTATTATATATTATATTTTTATTTTTAAATTTAAGTGTCAAAATAATCCTTTCCCCCTCCAAATCAAATTCATAGCCATAAAATTGCAGAACAGAGATAAAAATAAAGAGCGGCAACGTTGTACAGGGAATCTTCCAAAGTTTCTTGTCAGGGCTTCGGGACCTCTCCCCCTCACCCGCTTTTAACCAAAATTGTTGCTATATATTTTTATTATATGGGGTGTTTGGATGAGGAAAAGGGGGGTCTGGAAGCTGGAATATGTAGAAAATAAGTGAAATATTTGCGAAAACAAAACAGAAAAACCGGTCATTTTTATTGATTTTTTTTTTAAATTTAAGGGGACAAATCCCTCCCAAATCTCCCCCCTTGCTACAAATGTTCATATTTTAGTACTTTTCACTTCTGTAGTCCCTCAGAAGACATTTAACGGTTAAAATAATCGTTTTACCCCTCCAAATCAAATTCATGGCCATAAAATTACCGGGCAGTGATAAAAATAGGGGCGGAGGCATCCCGAGAAAACGGTGGGTGATGGGCAAAATGGAGGTCATATTCGGATTAAGGGGGTCATTTTACACAAGAATTTGTAAGAATGGTGTCGGGGCCGATTTTCATGCAGAGCAGTGTTATCCGTCCTAGCCCGGTGACGGTTAATCGTAGTTTTACTGTCCTTCTGCATTTGCTCGAGTGAGAGGAGGGCTGTTTTGTATTTGCACAATCAGCGAAGACATGACAAGAGTCAAGTCAAATTATAAGTATATAAAATCTACGAGGTAAAAAAAATTTTAAGAATCGATTGAAAAAATTAATCAGGTTTTTTTTAAGGATCCCAGCATTTTGATATTATTGTCTCATGCGGTTTTTGAACTGAACGATTTAATTATTTTTTGAGATTGCACTCATCTTGTATATTGGAATTTTTTTGGCCTCTCGCAAAACCTCATAAGCCTCGAGTATTTAATTACGAAATGAGTTTTGAGAGTAAAAACTATGAATTATTCATGAAATCCAATATTGTGAAGGTCACTCTTCTCGCGTCCTTCTGCATTTGCTCGAGTGAGAGGAGGGCTGCTTTGTAGGGCAAGGCGTGGGACCGGAGGCCTCGAGCTTTTATAAGCTCTGTGGGCGAATTGTTTACGGGAGAGTTTGTTGCGGATGGGGGTTCACGACCTATCGGCGGGTGGATGCTATAATTACGGATCAGGAAATACAAGGAAAAATGACTCTGTTTGTTGAGATCAATTTATGGAGGTGATTCTGCCGTATGTCCCACGTGTTCAAGACTCATTACCAACAATAATTAACTTCATCGAAATTTCATAAAAAGGGGAGAGTAAAACCTGGTACCTTGATTCTGGCGCTATTAGTTCTCCTTTCTTGTGGACAGATTCTTAATAATACTCCACTAGTCAAGATGAAAGAATGGTCATAGTGGCCGTGTTGTTGCTGTTGAATTCACTTCGTCTATGAAGGTTTACTTGTTTTAAGACGTCAACTCTCTAATGCTCGTTTGTTTTTAAACTATCCTTGCCTGATAATCATTACAGTATAAAAACTATATTTAGTCCAGCTTATTATACGTTTACTAAGGATTTATACCCTATCAAACAATAGGGATTTAGTCCAAGTGAGTATTTCGTTTTTTATAACCTCTGCACTCGGGATACTGCAGGTGGCACAAGACCGGGTCAGACAGTATTGATGATTCTTCCGATGAAGACACATCAGACGTTGATTGTTTATATTTTAATGATGTATTTTCTAATCCAAATAAATGCAAAGGGTGGATCCAGCATAGAAATTGCCTTAGCTGGGCACACGAAAGCCACAGCGGCGCGGAGGAAGAAGATAACTGCTTTGCATGTGAATTTTGTAACTCTTTAATTGTCATATAAAATTAAACGATTGCAAGTTTTCCTAATTTCCCATAATATAAGCGTCCTTTAAATTATTACGGTTAAATAAATTTGCAATAGTAGCATTAAATTTGCAATAATCAAAGTTGTTCAGAAAAATTTCGATGATACGTTTTTTTAATTTATACGTCGTTTTAAGCCAATCCCTTGAAAGACGTATAAAAGGTGTTTTACTGTACTTCCTTCATATGACGTATATTGCGTTTACCTTCGCTGTATAGTGAATAGAATCGAGTATATATTTTGGTAAACTACTTCTGGGGAGAAATTCGATTCAGGTCTACAATTTGGGCTGTCATGACCACATACCAAATTTCACTCATCTAGATCAGATTTTGGGTTATTATGTTCCCATAGACGCGAATGAACATATACACAAACAGTCCATCAACAATTTTCATGTCAAATTTCATTCATCCAACTCGTTGCGTTTCTTAATCATCGTGTTCACATAGACACAGAGAGAGACTGTATCAGATTTTATCCAAAGTCTGATTCAGGTCTACATCTGAGATGTAAAGACCGCATACCAAATTTACTTTGTCTATCTCGTTCTCTTAGAATTTTTCGTGTTCACAGACAGTCAGACAGGTATAATTCCAAAAATAATATTTTTGTGGACGGGGAAGCCTTAAACGTGGATCTTCAGCAACATCTCGAAGTCGGATTTTTTGACTATTACCTTACATCTTCTTCGTATATGAAAAAGTAAAATTGCTTAAAAACGTCTGTGATGGTAATACTCAAGATTTTGATGAATCTCCGCGTTTTAGACCTCTACGACTCAGAAATAAACGCTTTTGAAAGTAGTATGTCTGTCTGTTTAAGAGCTCGATAACCCAAAAATGGAAAGAGCTAGACGAATGGAATTTGGTCTTTTCACCCAAACTGTAGATATGTATCTATTTTTGGAGCAAATACGTCATCGGGAAAATTGTCTGTCCGTCCGTCCTTGAGCCTGTGAGCACAATAATTCACAAATGCAATGAACTAGATGGATGAAATTTAGCAGACGGCTTCATCACCAGAATTGTAGATCTGCATCAGATTTTGGACCATATCCGTTACAGGCTTGGCTGTCTATCGGTCCTTCTATTCGCGCGTATGTGAATGCGATAACTCAAAAACACAATGAACTAGATAAGTGGAATTTGGTATGTAGTTTTGGCACCGCAATTGCAGATGTGTATCAAATTTTGGACCCAATTGTTCAGAGGGAAGAGGTCCGAAATACGTATTCGATTTTCTTCACCATACTACGAGGCTAGACACGAAACACACCATACTACGCAAGTATGCAAGGAGTCAGGGGCGGACAACTACCACTGTCTTTTTTCTACATGTAATTATTTCGCATGTTACAAAAACTGCCAAAAAATTACAATACAGACTTTAATTTTCAATTTGAAATCTACTTTAACTTATCTAATCTATTCAATTTTATTTAATAGCCAACCATTAATGAAAAAAAATTTAATCACAGATATCAGTGGCGGCGATTCGGTTGAAAAAGTGGGGGGGGGGCAAAATATTTATAGACATCTGAAAGCCTCCGGAGTATAGGAGTAGACAACAAAATTTAAAAATGTAACTACAAATTTAGCTAATTTTCCCGGACACTATCGCTTTTTAATAATTCTTAGTTTTAGGCAGCTAAAATTAAATAAAAATTTCATCTTTCCAGGAAAAAGTAGGGAGGCGACTGCCCCCTTCTGACAGATATTGTACGTACATTTTTTTCTGAATAATGTGTTAACTTTAGCTTCCACGCATGTTTCTGGCATATTTTAACAGTAGATAACGTATGCAACTTTAGAAGCTTCAAGAAACTTCATAGCTTTCAAGTGGCAGTTTTCGGGTGTCTATTTCTGCGTCTCGTTTTCTCACTTTTCTTACGCTAAAACACGGAAGTATTGAAATTCCGAGGACGAGTGTGAAGTGTGAAATAAAAACATATTTCATAACATCGCGTAACCTCTTCCGCCGGTGCTAGGTACGGCACTTGTTATTTTCCTCCAAAACAGACAGTTAAAATAAAAACACGTACAAAAGTCTCCACCGCAAAGTTCCTCCGTTACACTGACCATCTTCAAAACCCCGGTTCATTGCACGGCGACCAAAAATGAGTCAGTTCTGTCCATTTCGAATGGCTGACGATTTCCTAATAGGCCTACCGAAGGCATCCCCTGTCTTCCGCCTTCACAAGGTTGGCGAAGCCTCGACCTGCAGTAGGCTGCCTGGGCCAACCGGTATGACCGGAGCTGCTAGTGGCCAACGCAGGGAAGGTGAACGTGCCGGCCTCTCTTGAATCATGATCAGCTTGAATCTGACAACACCCTGAACTCTCTCTCTTGGAGAAATTTGCTTCTTTCCGGCACAAATTTGACTCCACCCGTTGCTCTTGAGATGTCAGGTTTCTTTTGTTCTATCGCTTGTAAGGGTATCAGAAATTTGGCAAAAGAAGAATTGTTGCAGTCCACGTGCGTGTTCTGGGGAGAAACAAGAACGATTTTGTGTGATTTTTTTTTCTCTCTCATTGGCGATTTTGTAATGCTTTTATGAATTAGTGTTCTGGATTGGCATGGTCGTTGGTGAGTTCGGATTGAGATAGTGGGTGGGGATCGCTGCGATATGGAACGGAAAGGGATGTTGTAACCAAATTGATAAAAAATCTGAATAATAGACGAAAGTTCTCGAAATTTTCGCCACCAGAGGATTTGTATCGATTTTCTTAACCCTACAATGCGCAGTGATTTATACGCACCTTTAATAGAGTCTAAAGATATCAGAAATTTGGCAAATATAGAATTGTTGTAGTCCAAGTGTGTGTTCTGGTGAGGAACAAGAATGATTTTTTCTCTCGCATCAGCGATTTTGTAATCCTTTATCGAATTAATGTCCTGGATTGTCATGGTCGTTGCTGAATTTGGATTGAGATAGTGGGTGTGGATTTCTGTGGTATGGAACGGAGAGGGATGTTGAAAGTAAATTCATTAACATTGGAATAATGAACGAAATTTCTCGAAATATTTGGCTCCAGAGTATTTATGTCGACTTTCTTAAGAGAATGGCGGACTTGGAAATTGGCAAAAAATGACCAAAATATGAAATTTTCTTTTTAATATTATATCTCCAAAATATGTGCTTATAAAATAGCATTAAAGCATGTTTTGTTGAATAGTTAATGGGTTCTGAGGAGTAAATATATATTTTAACGGCTCTTTCTCTAAACGATATATTTTCAGATTTAAATGAATTTGAAATAATCCATGCGTTTGACCTTCTGAGGAAATTATATGAACTATATAATAAGGATTCCTATTATATATATACCTGAATATAAAACTGGGAATGTATTTTAGGTTTCGACTTCTTTTAGATACTTAAAAGTCTGTTTTAGTTTGGAAAAATACAAAATTCTAATAAAAATTCAGTACATGTACATAAAAATATTTCCAGAAAATTAATTATTCAATGAAATTACAACGTAATATCAAGTTTTGTTCCAAATGCATTTTTATATGATAATGAAATATTTATTAAGTGAAAAAATTAGAGCACCTGAAATATCTAAAAATTTTTTAAGACTATAACTTTTTAATGTATTAGTTTAAAAAAGTTTAAAGATTTTTGACGTATTTATATTCATACACATAAGTTTAGAAAATTCCATAACTCTAAGTCAAATAATTTGTAAAGAGCCTAATATAGACCACCGTTCCTTTAACCCTACAATGCGCATACACTCCTTTAGTGTAACCCTTTATTAAAGTATCTTTTCTTGAGGTTGAATGCATCATATCTAGTATTAAAATTTATTCCTGCATTGGCCGTTTTTTTTTTTAAATTTTATGTACACACCCAATAAATCACCGTGCTCACCGAAAAGACCGAATAAACGCGTCTGAACTTTGCAAGGATTGTAGTGGCTAGATTTTGCATTAACCTTACCAAATTCAATTATTCGTATTTGCATCATTAAACTTTTGCCTTTTTTCAATAAATTTCGTAAAATTAAACAGCTGATTAATAAAACTATTTACTTCCTGCATTTTTTTATCCGGTAAAGGAAAGCTTTTTTAGAATGAAATTTTAATTAAACAGTTATATATTTTTATTTAATTAATTTAACTAAACATTAATCTAAAACTAGATTTTATAATCGCTTTTCCTGTACTTTTCACACGACGTCACGTGAACTGACTTCACTGTGAAATGGACTTCCGAGATGTGAATTTAATTCCAGGCCTCCTCAGCTATTCATAGAAGAAAATGAAAGTTTTAGTTTATGCTTCGATATTAAAAATTTTAAATGCAGATTTTATACACTGGTTTGGTTTTGTCTGGATAGATTAACATCTCGTTTTGAAGCTACACGAGGACTGCTTTGGAATTGACATCATCAGGGCTGTCTTATGCAATGGGCGAATTGGGCTATTGGTCATTGGGCCAATGGTCAAAAGGCGCCTGAAAATTTAATACACTTATTTTATTTTAATTTTGAATCAAAGAATAAAATTATTTAATTATAATTTCAAATATGAAAGAGTTCAAATTTATGAAACTATAAGACGTTAATTAGAGAACAGATG
Source organism: Araneus ventricosus (assembly GCA_013235015.1). Classification (NCBI taxonomy): domain Eukaryota; kingdom Metazoa; phylum Arthropoda; class Arachnida; order Araneae; family Araneidae; genus Araneus; species Araneus ventricosus. Next base: position 245,267 of record BGPR01000809.1, on the reverse strand, counting down.
ACTTTTCATCCCTATTTTTTATTTTTTGATCTTCAATTATTTTACTCTTTAGGTACAACAGAGCATCGTCTATACGTCTTTCAAGGGACTAACGTAAAACGACGTATAATCGAAATTTTACTAAACAACTCTGATTATCACAAATTTAATGCTACTAATGTGAATTCATTTTAGAGTATTAATTTTTAAGTTTTTTTTGAGATAGTTCTAGTATAACACTTCATGGAAGTCAATATTTAAAGTTTAAAATTAAACTTTTATCATAAAAATGAGAAAAATCAAATCTTTATTGCGTATTTTGAGTACTAATTATACATACCATTGTAATTAATACCATTATACGGTTTCTGTACATGCAGGTAAGCATTTAGTTCAAAAAATTTTGAATCGTCTTCTGACGTGCAGATTATCTGTGAATATTGAGTACAGCATTGTGAATCGTATTAAGTTCACTAAATGCTTTTCACTATTCTTTTAACAAAAGAAATAAGTTCGAAGTTTTTCAGTGGAGTCCATTTAAAGAAATGTGAAATAACTGCTTAATCAACGCTTAAATTAGCACCAGGAAATTTGTCTTCTATTAATTCATCAATTGTGAATAATTTCAAAGCCATGGTGTCTTAAGTCACAGTTCACATATTAGAAAGGAGGAAATTTTCACATTTATAAGAGCGGGGGGAAACGACGTATGACAGAAGCTTTGCGTCGTATAAATGAAGTGCTTTATCATTACAATGAATACGAACGAATCAGGGCTGTGATGAAGCGACGTATAAACGGTGCTTCGCTGCATTTTCTTTAGGCCACAGGCGTTCAGATTCCTTGTTGCGATTCTGATGGGGCGCCAATTATCTTCAGCCCAGGGCGCTGAGATTTGTTAAGACGGCGCTGGACATTGCACAGTGAAACCTCGATTATCCAAGCTGATTGGGACCATAATCACCTCGGATAATCGAAAACTCCGTTAATAGTAACTAAATTTTCGGCTCCAACCACGACTTTTTTTCCTTTCGGTAAGATTTTCAAAAACTGTTTATTTGAAGTTACAAAAATGAGTCTTCAAGCACTACCACGTATTAACATTTTTAACAAACTCTTTTATTAACTATCAAACTATTAGTTTTGAAAAGAGGATTCAGGATTGTTACTGATTCCCGACGCTTTCTTTGCACTTTCCAATCTCTTTTTAAGAATGTTCTTAAAAGAATATCCCCCCAGCTCGAATAACGATTCTGATTTCATTGGTTTTTTTTTTTTGCGAAATTTTCCGACACCTTTACAGTGCCATATTTTCCTGAAAATGCAATTTGCTCACATCACAGTTAAAGTTCTTAAGAATTGTGTTTGTGTTTTACCCTCTAATTAACATCTTGAGTCATAAAAGATCACCTCCCGTTAATTATCTTTTGCATACCCTTGCATCTTGGAAATCGACTCCAATACAAAATTTGATATCCTTTTCTGAAAAATTCGTTGATTTTATTAAAAAATTTAAAACACAGTTTGATTTTCTGGCACCGGCTTGGAGAGACCGTGGCTGATAGAGCCACGAATATCGAGGTTATAATTTAATTCTAAACCGGTGTTAAATGAGGATGAACCACCGAACTTTCACACTACACCATGGGGAGGATGTTCGACAACGGGGAAATTAAAGTGTTCTATTTATGCATACGAGATATACGTGGAATTCAATACTTAATTGGAATTCTACATAATTTTATTGAATAGAATTGTCTCTCCTTATAACAGAACTTACGGCGCCCTAGTGAAATTCTTACTTTAGTTGCTGCATGAAATATCATTTAATGTTGTAACGATTAGATAAGAATATAAAAAATAACAATTAATACCGCAAAATAAGTATTTATCTCAATTAAGCAAGTATTTTCCTAGCTCTATCTTCTGAAAAATCATGATAACGGAAGCTTAAATACAAACTTAAACAGTATACGAGAAGTCTTCGTTTATCTATAAGAGCATTTATATAAGAGCATTTATATAATTTAAGCAATCTCGCAACGTGCAATTTCCATTAAAAATAACATTGTTAAATCTCCTCTGATTTCATTGTATTAATTCAACGTTTTGAATAGAAATGTAATACACCATCACAGACAGACAACCTAATACTCCTAATCTGTAATCATGTTGTGGCTATAGTAACACGTGAGAAAAGGCAGTCCTAAATTTGGTATTTCATTCAAATAATACACTAAGTCCAGCATTTGAATAAAAATTATGCTATCTTCATTAGCGTTTCCATTCATCGCAGTTTGCTGAACAAAGACAAAGTCGGTTCTCTTATTTAAATATAATGAAGAAGAGAAAAAGGTAGTCCTATTGTGAAGGGAAGGGCTCTCTCAGCCCTGACCTGAAACCGCCCCTATTTCCCACTGTGCTTGATTAAAAACAATTGTCCGTTTCCATATTAATTGTTAACATTTTATTTTACGTTGAGAAAGGTTTGACACGGATAATTTTGCATACTTTTTTTGTATTGTGTTAGCATTTTCATTTAGGCATCCCAGTTTTTATTATATTGAATCATGTTTTCCTCTCTTGGAATTTTACCGTTTAATGTTTTCCGACTTATTAGCTATGAAAAGACACTGAACAGAATGGAGATTATATGACAGGATATTCGCATAACAATAATTGCTCTTAGAGATATATCGAGATTTAAAAATTAAAACAGTGAATCAATAAAAGTTCTGAAGGAATAACAAGTTATGAACCTTTATAAACATTCCTTAAAAATGGCCGTAAATAAATTTTAAAATTTTATGTAAATGAAAGCTGTTTGCAAGATCTATCCCTACCCAGTGGCGGATTTTGACAATATGAGGACACAGGGGAAAAAATGTTTTAGGCCGCTCCCAATACCCAATGTCATAAATTCGCAGTTGGTTTAACACTGCGATGTACACCAAATAGAATTTGAGGCTCTCTAGGGAGTCTAGGTACGAGGTGAGAGCCTCTTGCGTCTGTGCGAATAATCGCCAGTCTTTACCGCCAAAAGTTTATAAATTTTTAAAGTAAACATTTCAAAATTACCCCAACGCTCTCATGTTGCTTTTCAGCTAGTGCATATTTATTTCATTTAGACTATCCCTATTAGTACAAGATGCTATACAGTATCCATACGATATCTATACGATATTATTGGGCATTTACAATATCGTAGCAACATCGTGGAGATATCGTAAAATATCTTGCGCTAATAGGCATGAAACCTTATATAATGTAAAAAATAATTTATAAAGTTTCGATAGTTGACGAAAATTATTAATCAAAAAAGTACCTGGAAATGTAACGTAACTGTGATATTTGGCTTAAGATTAAAGTTCGAACGAAAATTAGAATAACACACATTAAGAAACAGTAAAAAAAAAGATAGTAAGTAAAGATAGTAATAAAGATAGATAAACAGTAATAAATAGTGAAAAAGAGAATCTGATTCCGATTTTTTTTTCTCTGAATCTGTCAAAAGCAAAGTATCTCAATTCACATTCCTTCGACATTTTTTTAAATAATACATGATTGACATTTGACAGAATTAAATTTCACAGTCGTATCTTGCAAACGATAAATAATCACGAAAGTTTGTTAGCGCAATAAGGGAAAAATAACGTTTGTGTAATTAATTGGAAAACGAAAACAAAACTTGTATGGTTACAGAAAATGGAGTAACTTGTGTGACAACTAGGTGAAAAGTTTGCGCTTTTCTAATGCACGAAGGATTTTCTTCTTCCAAACATGTTTTTGAAACAATAAATAGGGGAATAAATAAATCATTCTGTATGGGCAGACTTAAGAACTTAAAAGAACTCTGTATACAAGATAGTTTCTCACTACTCCACAGGCTGATAATTGAATTTCTGAGAGGAAGCATTTTGAATAAAACGCGATATTTTCCAAAAATTGTTTCCGTTAGATTAGAAACTGACAGAAGTAACAAAATAAGATAAAAGAAAGATGTGATAAATTATTCTTCATAAATTAAAAATATAATAAATGTATTAAAAAAAATAAGAAATATCTAGTTCCATTTTTTAAAAGGTTAAACGGTTTTTTTAACGAAGACTTGAAAGTTTAAAAAATAATTTGCATCTTACACCTTTTTTATTTCATTAGAATATTTATTCACTTTAAAGCATGTATACATAAATTTCTACGTAAAATAACAAATACATTAAAAACTTCTCTATGTTGTAATTTTCCCCAACAAACATAAATTACAACACCTTCGATATTTTTCCATTTAGTCCTTTGAACTCTACTGGTAATATAAAAGCAAAAGAAAATTTTTAACAATATTGGAGGCAGATTTTTTTCTGTTTAATTTTGTTTAAAATTGTCCCTTCCAATGATATATATCTTTCATTTTTTTAAAAAAAATACGAAAGGTTGGTATGATTTAATCGTTTCTGTAGGCAACGTTCCATGTTCCAAACTTTGGATAGGTATCAAATGAAATTTAAATCCTTTTACAGAATGATTGCAACAATTTTGTTCATGTTATAAAATGTATAAAAAGAAAGCTTATAAAAATATTGCACAGTGTCTACAAATTTAAGTTACAAATATGAAAATTTATATTTCAAAACAAAAAAATTAAGTTTAAGGCTTTCTTTTGTCAATTTTCTTGCTATTCAAAGATAAGTTACAATTTTAAATTAAACGTCCAAAACTTAATGTGTTTTTTTTTAAATTCCCGAAAATAATTTCAGTTCCTTTAAAACTATTAGAGAAAAATGTTTTACTTTATAACTTATTTCATAAAACGGTTTCATGAGCATTATTTTAGAAAAATATGTAACTGTTTTGAAAAGTTTCTCCCTTTTCTGTTCTAAACAACACTAAAAAAATGCATTTTCATGAATTTGCAAAAAGCTAGGGGGAAAATTTATCTGATTTTTTTTTAATTTAATGAAACGTTCATATCAATAAACATTTGTATTTTTTAAAGATTTTTTTGCCTTATTTTTTATTTATATATTAAAATAATTGTGCCTGATTCTAAAATAGCATATTGTTTTTCTAAGGATAAATTAGTCCAGTAAACAATTTTAAAATGGAACATTTATTTTGCTTGATTAATATCCGTTGCTAGAAAAGAGCGCTACTTTTTTTTTCTTCTGTCAAAAATTATTCTGAATGCTTCAGTTATTTTCTCAAGAAATGAGCAAAATCTCAAATTTGTATTCGTTTACAATTCCATTGCATGTGACATCCAAATGATAACTTAGCTTGTCAGATTAAAGGCATTCCATTTGTGATTAAAAGAGCAACTGATGTTAGAATAATTTTTTTTTTGACAGTTGTTTAAAAAATTTTATTTCTCTACAAATAGCAAAAATACCTTCTAAAAATTTCACTCGCCTAAAATATGTGGGAAATGAATCTCATATAGAAAAAACATAAACCAGATTAATTAGCACAAAATATCATCAAAATAAAATCTCTCATGTCTATTCAAAACTGTAGCTCTGAAGTTCTTCCTTATTATTTTTTTGTCATCTTCCCTTGAAAATTAGCGGAAAGGTATAATAAATTATTAATTTTACCTTGATTAGCAATACCACAACACCATTCGAAAAGATTATCACAGATAATAAAAGTTCAGGGTGAAACTCTAGTACGATCTCAGGTCTTCATCAAATATCGTCCACAAAGAAAAAAATATTGGTCACAAAGTTTTCACTGTCGCACTGAATACTTCAGATCAACAGCCTAACTTCTCTTCATTAAATATTTCGTTTTTCTTTGATATTCTCACAACCATACTATCAGTTCGACAAAGATAGTACGTTAAACAATATAATAGAACTTGATAATTCATTCTATATAGAATTTTCTGTGTACTAGATATTTCAACCAAGTTTAGTAACTCTGTTTAAGCACCGCTGATTACAATTCTGCAGTACACTAAACGTAAAGAAAAGATGGCAACGAAAATTTATCGTTTGCCTCTGTTCTTAACAGAGAACATTTTCCAGAATGAGAATTTCCCGTCGTCCTTGTAATTCGAATCTGCTTTATTGCGATTCTCATGAGCAGCTTTACTGTTACTCTTGTCAGCAGATTTTACAACGTGGCGTTCTCTCATTTGTTCTTGATGAGAATCGTCATCGGAACTATTCGGATTATCCGCACTGCAATGGCCAGAATCTGGTTCATTGTCTTTCAGAAGATCCAAAACATTCTGTTCCGACTTTGATACTTTCGCTCGGGTTAATGTAAAGGTACGATCTGCAGAAACTTTGTTGTTGCTCTTGGTGGTAGGATTAGTTGTCTCGGTCAAAACCAATTCAGGATCATCTACAAAAGCTTGCGTCAAATTCCGACTTATCTGTTTGCGAATCGTCTTTTTCATCGATAAATGACGTTCCAGGTGTCGAATGTCTCGTTCTGTCAGAGTCCGATTTGCGTAGTAGGCGGCATCTTTGTTATTTTTGGAACTGGAACTCTTTTGGTTCTCATCCGATTTCTTATTCGCCCGAACTGGTTCCAGAAAATCGTCTGCGCGATGTCGACTGCTCTTTTTACTGCTGTTAGTGGCAACATTTGATCGGTTCTCAGAGTTTTGGAGATTATTGTGAGGCGTAATGCGACTATCATAGCTGTCCATGGCTTCATGGCGTCGACGGCTTCGAGGTGAATATTCGTAAGATCTCAATTCTTGTTTATCACTGCCACTACTGCCGAATATATCTCTGACATCTCGAATATTGCGTTCCATCTTTCAGTGCAGTTCCTGAAAGGAAATGAAGGATTTATTAACAATATGATAATCATACATAAAAAAATAGTTAAGACATTCCTTACAGATAATTTATCTAGCTAAATGTCCGATTTATGTAAATTTAAAGAGCCAATTGCACACGGTAACTATTATAGTATGCCATGTCAGCTTTATTCTAAACTAATAAAGCTATGTCATGAAGAGAAAGAAATGTAATTGATAACTACGATTTTGTTGGTATTCATTGATGAGAAATGTAAATTTTTGTTTATAATTTTTAAACGCAATAAAATTTGAAATTCCAACAATATCACATTACAGATGAATAAAGTCTAATAAACAACTATGCCAAACCCCCAGTCTTACCTATTACAAATATATTTTATCTTATCTTTTATATAAATAGAGCATCTTATCTTCTTACAGGAAGAGCATATATTTTTCGCACTTTGAGGAACAATTTTTCGAAGAAATAAAAAAATTAAATAGAAATTGACTGCACTAATTCATTAATATAAGCCATTGTAACAAAAATAAATCCCAAATACAAAATAGAACAGAAACAAAAGACTGAAGTAGCAATGAGTAAATATATATATAATTGCAGTACACAGAAACTAAAACAATCCATGAAACAAACATCTGAAAACAAAATCACATAACAAAAAACACACTCAAAAGTCTTTCAAAATTTGAAAACAATTCATTTTAAAATTATTAGATGTCATAAAAAGATATATAATTCAGAAGTATATTTTCTAAACAAATTAAATAAAAGAAATTAAGTAGAATTAAAAGAACATGGTGTGTGTTTTTTTCTGCAAAGGCAGGCCTTTACACGAATTATTGTTGCATTGCTGATATTTGGGAAAATATCCCTTTTCAAAAATGTGGAAATCAAAGACCTTAACAGAATACATAGATTTGTTTAGAAAAATTAGAAATGTAAAATTTAAAAAAATTGCAAAATATTGCTTCTCAAACTCAATTATCGTTTGCTACCGACATAAAAACTTTTTTCTAAAGAATATGATTCCTTCTCTCTCTCTCTTTCTCCCCCCTCCCCCCAATCCTAAAAGAATTTCTATTTTTTACTGATACATTTTTTAAAACATTGTATTGATTTTGATACTTTTTTTTTATTTCGGCAGCAGTAAATAAACCTGCACACTTCGTTGAAGCAGCGCTTACCACGTGTAGAATTGTATTCAAAGCGTGTTTCTGCGTGACCAGAGCAGCGTTAATCAAGGAAGTGAACACTCCGTTATAAGACGATTCTAAAAAATCTACCGGTTACGGTTCGAGTCACAGATATAATACTCGCCAAACGATTATCCGGATGATAACGGCACCCTCGTGAGTTCTCCCTCGCAAGGCGGAAAAACAAAATTTCCCCCTTTTGTTCTCGAGTGATCACTGGACTGGTCATCTTTTTTTCCTTTTGAGGGTTAGAATCCTTGGCCCAAACGAGCGGTTGATCATCCGACGAATTTCGAACAAACCAAAGCACGTGATGTTCGGAACAGAGCATCTGCTTCGAACGCACAGGCGAAGAAACCACAATCAAATTATCAGAACACAATGCAAAACATGATCGTGTCTCGAACAGGCTATAATCATTTCGAACTTCGTAGTTGCTGTTTCTTTGTTTCAATTTCTTAAAGAAGGCAAATGATAAACGATTGCTGTTTTTTTTAAAGTGTGATGCCAACAGTTAGTGCAATTATAGATGCAGAGAAATAATAAATATTCTTTGCATTTACAAATAAGTTGAATTGCATATAATAGAGCTAATAATAGAAAAGTCGTAAGCATGTTTCATTGTCATCAATTGGTAGGCCAAGATCAATAAAAGAATTCTCTGGATTCTTTCTTGCATTGTACCATTTAATTTTTCCAAGCTGCGAATGCAGGATTTACATCACTGACTTTTATTGTTTTAAACTGATGATGAATTAAATTATTTAAATTTAAAAATATAGGAAAAGAACAATCATATCCATATACTAAAAAGATTCAAAATTGGGTTTAGATAATCAAACATACATCGCATTTTCCGCGCGAAAAGGTAGGACAGTCTCGCTAAATTGTACTTTTTAAGGAAAGTATAAACTACAATTAGCGAGAAAAAAATTGAACTTTATTAAATATTAAACTTTATGCGAGTATTTTAGGAAAGATCTATGAAATATTTAAAAACCATTTTATCTGCATTCTTTCAATTAAAATGTCACTGAGTACTAAAGACCATACTATATTACAGTTAAAATTAGAAAGAACAAGGATTATCAATTACAAGATTAATGACTTTTCAAACTATTTTCAGACAGCAAAAGAATTATTATTATTAGCTTTTATTGTTTTCAAATAATTTTATGCAAAAGTTAAAGAATTACAATGGAGTTAATTCACCTGACGTCACAGTCAGATGTTTAAATTAACTTGGTGTATTGTCTTTCGCTGTGCTCCGCCATCTTGTCCCTTTTCAATTCCTACTATTAGTTCACACTCTCCCTATATATATTTATATATATATCTTGTTCAAATTTTGCAATCGATTTTAAACTAACTTCCCGATGAGCTGGAGACTTGAAACTTTAAACATAGCTCAGAACTAGATGACAATGCAATATTAATTCGCTTTCTTGTCCGTTTGTCTGTCATTTCATATTTTGTATGACGCATGCGCAGTACGTTTTTCATTATATCTCGAAAACTATTAACATTATAGACTTGGTTCTTGGGTATATCGATGGCCCATGGGATCATCGAAGCACCTCCATATTTTAGCCATATCTTTGCGCATGCGCAGTACGTTTTTCATTATATCTCGAAAACTATTAATATTACAGATTTGGCGACTTGACGATAAATTTGGCGACCATTTTGGCGACTTGGTGACAAAGGGAATTTTCAAGATTCAGTCGTTAATAAAATACTTTTTATTCATCCACTCAAGTTCAAATACATTTTTTAAAACTTGTAGTGGATGGCACTTGATGTTAATACAGTTTTTTCAAATATTAATTCATTAATTAAATTTAATTAATTTTAGTTTTATATCGGAGAAAAAATTTCTAAATTAAAATTTTTCTTTGTTGACCTAAGTAGGAATTGACGTATTTTTTTTATATATTACTTATTTTCCCTGCAAAATTTCGTAACAGATTTCAAAACTGAATTGGCGTGGGGCATTTGATGTGCATTACGTGAGCTTGCATTGTCTTAACAGGAATAACATTAAAATAAGTCAGTGACTGAATCGCTGTAACTTCGATCTCGGTTATTGCATATCGTTCGTGCCAACGACTCATCCATAAAATATATCTTATTTTAAAATTTTGTAAAGCGAAGCTTCTAAGCCTTGGTCTGAAAAAGTTTTTGCGACCTCAAAATAGACATATAAAATGACTATTTTATGTCAAATGTCCATAATGTGCATAGACATAGAAAAATAAGACAAGAAAAAGAAATATCAACGAAAAATATCAAAAGGATATTTTTACTGAAATAATATTAATCAAGATAATTTTCTTATTTTAAATATTTGCTCTTATCAGAGAAGTTGGGGAAGAGCATACTTTTGAAACTCCAAAATTTTTCTTATCTTCCCCATTTAGAGTCGTAACTTACACTTTAAGAAATGGTAAAAAAAAAAGCACAGGGTCTCTATTAAGCAATGTAAGCGTATGCGACAGAAAGAACCTGTAAAACAGATTAGAAATATTTATATATATATTTTGGTTTACAGAAATTTAACTTAAAAATCACTTGTTTTTCAGATGTTTTATTCAGTCTTGGCTTTACAAGAACAGAAAGTAAATTGCATTATTTGGATTCCTAAAAACTAAAATCTACCGCTGCTGTCGAAAGAAGTTGTGGAAGCCAGTGCAAGACATCCAACTTTATGAAAACATTTTAAAAAGCCAACCAAAGAACAAAATTAGCTTTTTCATTTAGTCAAGCAATGAGTTAACAGTAAAATTTCAAGTTAAATTTATAAAACTAAATTATGAAGATAAGAAATGTTACAGATAACAGTGAATACAGTGGAAACCCCATATATCGAACTGGCAATGATAAAGTACACCGTTTATACGACGCAAAGCTTCGGTTATACGTTGTTTTCCCCCTTTCTAAAATTCTCAAATTTTCTGCCTCGGTTATTATTTATCCTATTAAGGGGGAACGTTTTCCTAGAAAGCAGCAGATTTTCCTCTCGGCCATTTTCAGATAAAGGCCTACCCTCACACAGATAAATCGTATCAAATAAGAAATACGAGAGGGCTCTGCCCCCTGCTCGCTAACCCCCAGGAGGATTGCATTGTAATCCTCCCAGGTTTTCTACGCAAAACCCTGCTCGCTTCGATCGCTACAGTGAAGGCACTGCGTGTTCTAGCACAATTACTGTAAAATCTTATATATAATAAAATATAGTAAAAAAATTATTTTCCCCATAAGTTTTACGAAAATATTATCTGAAATTTAAACTATCCAAAATATTAGTCATGCGGCAAAGAGGATGAAGGAAAAAAGTGCTAAGGAATCTGCAAGAAAAATATGTAAAGATTTTTTGGAAGTTTTTAATTTTCAAGGAGTGAAAATAAATCGATTAAGGTGATACTAAAATGAGGAGATAATTATGGGAGGCAGAAGACGGTAATAATGGCGAATGAAAACACTCGGACAAAAGTTTATCACCCTGGGACCGAACCCCGGAACATTAAAATGCAAGCGCAATGCTTTGACAACTGTACTATCGGAACCCACGGCTGGACGTTGAGAATTTACCTATTATTCTCAAAACTATGTAGTAATATACTAGTACTATCTTAAACAACTTTAAAATTATTACCTTTAAATGAATATGCATTAGCGTTAAATATTTAATAATCAAAGTTGTTTAGTAAAATTTGGATTATACATCTTTTCATTTAAACGTCGATTTACATCATCCCTTGAAAGACATATCAACGGTGCTTTACTGCAGTGGTCGCGACTTAGAGTAAAATATGGCCCCTAAACGGGAATCTTGAAGTATGAAAGAGAAGTTTAGTTTATAAAAGACACAGAAAGAGGGACGAAAAGAATAAAGACGCGGCAAAAATGTATTAAATTTCGTCAAGTACAGTGTCAACAATTTTTAAAATTCATTATTTGCATACTTTTTAAAATAAATTTGTTTTATAGTTTAATTCTTTTAAGTATGCTTTAACCTTAAAAAATTAACTACGAGTAGTAATTTTTGGTAAAAAAATGATGAAAAATTTGCAATAAGTATTTCTGAATATCGAAATTTCTATATATCGATTTTTTTTCTAGGAATCTTCACGTTCCATTTATAGAAGTTCGATTGTACTTTATATCACACATACAGTAGGACCCCGGTAATCCGGACGAATTCAGGCACATGGATTTCTGGATTAGCGAGGTTTTTAAAAAATAACGTAAAACACTTTTTTCAAAAATTGTATGTATAGGTAATGTGGTGTATTTGTATGAACTAACATTGTATGGATAAACTGAATGAACATGATACAGTATGAACATGATATGTACATGCATAATTACTACATATGCAAGTGAATGAACATAATCAGTGTCCAAAAAAGTCAGAGATTTTTCTTTGCGCGGCCGTTCCAATTTTTAATTCAAATGCGCGGTCTCTTAAACGTCTGAGGAGCATAATTTCCGTGTGCTTCAAAATTTTGCTCTTCAGCCCACTGTAATGAAGTGTTGAGTGCCGCCCTAGCCTCTGAATGAGGAATTTTGATGGAGTTTATAGAATCAATAAAATTGGGAAGCAAATTTTTCCACGACTTGTTGATCAGTAGACACAGATGCCCAGTTAGCAAGACTGAACACGACATCTTTTAAATTTACATTTGTCTGTGTTTTCTCCAAGTTTTCATTGTGCAGAGGATCGTTGAGAATCGTCGTAAGAAGCAGTTTGCGATATCCCAGCTTGATATTTTGAATAACATTCTGATCCATGGTTTGGATCAGCGCAGGATTCGGGCTTGCATCACGAGGGTTCCGGATTAGCGCGTGTCCGGATTACCGGGGTTCTACTGTACTTAACAAGTTACAACCATTTTGAATTTCACCCGAACTTTATGGACACCTAATACATAATCTCGTATAACCTGGCGATCAACAACACCAATCAAAACTCATTTTGAGCTACGGATAGTGGACCTTAGAACTTCGGGGTATTCTTCGAATTCTGATGTGTTCTATCTCGAAAACGACGATAACATCTGACAAGAAACTCTATAATGGTAGCAAGACAAGCAGAGTCACCCATCACAAGGAACTAATTTGAGACAAAAACATTTCTCGAGGAAAATCTACTTAAAGGGAACAGAAACAATAGTTGCTGTTCCACATAGCTACGTCACAGTACAATAGACACGTTTTTCAGAATTCAGACTAAGATTCATAAAAAAAAAATGGGTGAAATTTAAAGTTTGTAAATGGCAGCACCAAAATGTATTTTAAAAGTTTAAAAAAAGTATTTCATGCCATATTTGGCTAACCGCTTTAATTATTAATCATCTTTTGCTAAAAGGCGTAAAAAATTTGCACCTTAATTTTAAAATACAAGCAGTTTCGTACTTCGATTACACTAAAGCTAGCAAAAAATCGGCACCTTGACAGTATTCGATAGTTTTTTTTAAATACGGGTTTTGGAACCACATTTCATCGTCTGATTCTTAAGGTGTCTTATTAAACTAAATTAGAAATGTTTATGATGACAGAGTCTTAAGAAAAAAACTATACAGAAGCCACCGAAATGCTTTTGAATAGAAGAAAGTGTATAAATTTAAAAACCGATAACAATATCTATTCTAAATCTAGATAAATGAAAAGAAGACCACAAGATATTAATCTAATAACGGCTCCACAAAAAATAATAATAAAATAACTTAAATAAGGTTTATTCATAAGGTAAGATCTTCTTCAATATTTAAGTTTCAAATCTTGTGTAGCATTGATAGTATTCATAGTTAATCAATGACTTTTCATTGGAATTTGCTTATAAATTAAGAGATATTTCAAAATGCATTTGAAATCTCTTAAAAGGCGTTACGCTTTCAAAATACAAAACAGTACTGATGAAAAATACGTATATTATTTAGCAACGGATTCGGAAACCCTCCGCGCTTTTGAGCATGCGCCGGGCGGAGTAATTTTCATCAAAATAGGGGGAAAGTGAAGAATGCAAAGGTGATGTTTACATTTTACTGAGAGTGATCTAACAAAGAACTCCGGAAATGCGCTCATATGACTCATTACCCGACACTCCTTTCCGGTGTAAAATCATCCAAAAGTGGTAGTCTCGGAATCCGTTGCTTAACAGTACAATGCTTAATTGGACGCAGTTATACAACACGAAAATACGCATTTTGAAATATAACTGTTTTCTCAAAAGACCACATAACAAAATCTGAAACCACACTTTCCAAAATTCACTGATGCATTTTTAGCAGTCTGTTGTGCAACGGATTGCAGTTTGTTCAATTTTGCGTGGAAATATATGCACCTAGGTAAAAAATTGCAATAGTGAACTCGAGATCCATAAAACGGTAGTTATTTCTTAATTGAATAACTAAATTTGAAAACTTTTGATTAATACCCTAATTTTAGTGTACAATGAAATAGTAAAAAATATTTTTTTTTTGCATCATCTACAAAAAAAAATGAACATACAGTAAAGCACCGTTTATACGTTTCTCATTTATACGTCGTTTCATCACATTCCAGATTCATTCGTATTCATTGTAATGATAAAATACTTCGTTTATACGACGCAAAGCTTCGGTTATACGTCGTTTTTCCCCGTTTTGAAATGCGAAATTTCCCTCCTTTCTAGTACGTGAACTGTGATAAAGATATCACGACTTCGAAATTATTCACAATTGGTGAATTATTAGAAGGCAACTCATGGGTCGGTCCAGGCGAAAATTGGGGCCGTTTTGCCGCCCCATTCGCAAAATTCCACTTCACAAAAACGGCCCCTTCACAAAACTCATATTCACAAAAACGGCCCCTTCACAAAACTCATATTCACAAAAATGGCCCCTTCACAAAATTCAAATTCGTAAATACGTCCCTTTCACAAATTTTTATTTTGTATATCTCTTTTTCAATTTTTTCACTGAAATTCACTGAAACACTTTTGATATTAAACGTAAAATATAGAAATATGACTGCTAAAATGGAAGGTTTTACATGATAAAAACTTTTTTCACAAAAATATTTTTATTTTTCACAAAAATAATTTATTTTTCACAAAAATGGGTCACTAAAAAAAACCTGGATAGACTAATGCAACTTGTCTGGTGCTAATTTAAGCGATGGTGATGAAGTTATTCCACCTTCCTTTAAAGGTGCAGAGACTCCATAGAAAAACTTCGAACTTATTTCTTTTGTTAAAAGAATAGTGAAAAGCATTTAGTGAACTTAATTCGAATCTTAATGATGTACTCAATACTCACAGACAATCAGCACGTCAGATGACGGTTAAAGACTTTTAGTTAAATGTCTACCTGGCATGCACATAAATCGTATAAGACGTGTGTGTAATTAGTACTCAAGATATGCGATAAAGGTATAATTTTTTTCATTTTTATGATGAATGTTTAATTTTAAAATTTAATTATTTATTTCCATACTTAGTATTATACTAGTACTAACTTTAAAGTTAATACTTTTGAAATGGATTTGCGTTAGTAGCATTAAATTTATAACAATCAGAGTTGTTTATTAAAATTTCGATTATACATCTTTTCATTTATACGTCAGTCCCTTGAAAGACGTATAAACGGTGCTTTACTGTATATGCATAGAACAAAAACAGAAAGAGGCATTTTTGGAAAGCACTTCAAAATTCGACTTCTTCGCACTGAGATGTTCTAATGAAAGGTCATGATTATTGAAGACCAGCCCCATCAGATTCTGCGTGCGCTTCGTTTCTACGAAATTCAAACAAAAATGCAGATGTGAAAATAACTATAAGTAGATTTAAAAATCTGTATAATTTTCAATTTGGACAATTTATTTTCATTTACATTCATTTCATTTTGGACAATTTCTGTATAATTTTGGATTTGTATTTGCAAAGACAGAGGCTCGAACATACATATATTAGGTCGAAGTTGAGTCCTTTAAGGTCTAAATTAGGTCCAAGTTGTGTCCCTTAAGGTCTCTGTATTCTTCTCCCTTTATACCGATTTGGATCTGACCCTGTTTATTGGTACTAGATCTTCTTAGTGAACACTGAACCAAGTTAAGAGTAATGGAATGCAACCATTTTCTCAAAAAACACGAATAAGGCAAATTAAATTTCACTTGCAGTTACTTCTGAAGTGAAATTTCACTACAGAAAAATTCCAATTCAGTGTTGCTTGAGACAAAACGAATTTCAGATAAAGAATAAAAACTGAAAACACTAAAAAATTAAAAGATAAAACATAAATTTAAAAACTGCAAAACTGAATCTTAAAAAAAACTACGAAGAAATTTAAATGTTGTATACACCCAATTCTAAAATATTAAAAGCATATTAAGAATTTAAAAGTAATAAACATTTTATTCTTTAAAAAACATTAAAGGGGAAATGAAAAATATCAAGATCATCAGAACGCGTGTTCAAAATTTTATAAAATTTATATAACGAGAAATTATCAATATAATTAAATTTGACAAACACATCCCCAAATAAGCGATTGTTTCTAAAATTTCTGGTTGGTGCAGAAAAATGAATAACAAGTGGTTGTTGCAGTGTGCGTTTTGTGTATGTTACGAAATATTAAAAGTGATTACTAACACTACAAAAAATACTTTTGAAATAGAGTATAATTTTTATTAAGAACGTGCTTTGTGGTGTTAAACCGCCTTAGAACTTAACGAAAATGATTTAGTATCTTTAGGCAAACAAGACTTGTCCTATTTACAGGCCGAATCTCAGATATAAAAAAATAATAGCAATAAACAACTTGTGTGTCAGAATATATATTAGTAATCACAGTTATGTAATGCTGCTCCTAAGAGATCTTATTCTATTGTAGGGTTGCATTTTAAAAGCTAATTTCAGAATTAACTTCCATCGAATTAAGATCAGATTAACGACGCTCAACCGAAATCAGTTTTCGGAATTTTTTTTAATATGAAAATTAACATTCAGAGCTTTCAATATCCATTCTCATTCTATAAGTAACAAAACACGGAAACATTTTACATAACCGCAAAGAGCAACCTTCTGAACGCCATTTTATTCTGCGAAAAATTTTCGCTTGTCTCATAAGGCACCTAACCTTAAGATCTTAATTTCCAACTAGATACTTAAGTAATAATATTTGACATCCATATTATTAAAAAGACCTTTTCCAAAAAATATGTCAGGGAACTTTTTTGAAAGGAAAAGATATTCAAGCTTATGACGAAAATCCTCTCTGAGGTCAGTGACAAGATGTTAAAATGTGCAATGAGGGAAAAAAAGCTCATTTTATTAAAAAAAGAAACGGAAAGAAGGAGAATCGCCTTTTCAATATGTCCGTGTATGATACTCATCGCGGAAGTTGCCTCGTAACAGGCTACATAGAGCTCAAAATAGATGTGATGTATGACAAACGGTTAACGGGGCCGATGTTGAACTGTAAGGTTACACTATTTCTCAAGAAGATAGAAAGATGCATGAGGATTACTGTATATTTAATTTGAAGACGGCTAAACAAATCATAAGGGTATCAACGAATCTATTAAGGTTGATCCAAAAACTGACGTGGCCTTAAAAATTGGCTTCGAGACTGCTATGAGATGCGAGAGTTTTAACCACCCGTTAGTCGCAATGTGTAATAGATATGCATGCAAGATTAGATTAATCCATTTGCTGTTGCATCATTCTACTGTTAATGCATTACAGTTTGAATTTTCCTTACAGAATATTCATTTATATTCTAATTGGGACTAATTATTATAGCTATGAAGGGAAAAATTTTAAATTGTATTAATATATCATTGAATAGATATTTTATCCGTGAGGTCCATTGTGATTATTTAAGGATGGAAGTTATTGCGACTAATGGAGGACTAAGGGAAAGTAGCGGAACTGTGCTCGCACCGATTCTCTCGTATACGTAAATATAACGTGTTTTATGCCCAATTTCGTTGCATTGTGAAGGATATCGATATCTTTTTCGTACATAACCGAAGGCATTTTGGACCGCTTTCCTTTGAGCGACTGCGAACAAAATTTGATATAGATATATAATTTTGGAGAGAAGAACACATAGGGCGGGGCTAGTTGGGCCGTTTTTTCTTCTAAGAATAAAAAAAAAGGATTCAAAATTTTTAAGCTATTAGTGAACCATCAGAAATAATCCGCCATAGTAGAATTCGAATATATTCAATATCAGTATTAATTTAAAGCCTCAAACTGACACCAAGTCGCTTGGCCCAACATGCCCCGACTGCGGGTAAGTTGAGCCACTACTATAACATGAAGCGACTATCACAAAACATTTTTCTATATTATTATATTTTATTAATTTAAGTAAAGTATTTGTGTTATTATCCACATTATGTGTATTATATACAAATTTTGTGCATTTCTATTCAATAGAAACTGAGATACAGCTATTATGGTCATCATCATATAGTATTGTGTAATTATAAGCAAAATTGAGTCCGCATGGTTTTTTATAATAAGTATCTTGCATAATAAATCTGGTACAATTCCATCCCACATATTCAGAGATGTTTCAATAACACGCATCCTATGTAGCAGCTCGGGCCAACGTGCCCCATCCCAGTAGCACATAGATATTGTACAATATTGAACGATAGTGAACAATATTCGCAATATTGTATAATATCATATAATATTAGATAATATCGAACAATATCATATAATATTATCTAATATCGAACGATATTGTACAATATCGTGCAACATGTTATGCTACCTGGGCATGCGAAATGGCCCAACTAGCCCCATATCGTCATTTCTGCTTCTCATGAGTGTATGGATTTATTCTGAAAGCATTTCGATAAGCAAACAAGCCGTAAAGTAACAATGAAGAACTATCTTTCTGAATATTATTTGTAAAAATGGGAATCATAATTTATAAGAAAAGAAAAAAAAACGATTATTCGTAAGTGTGGAAATTTACTCAGCTTAGCAAAAATTAGAAAATTCCGGCTGGTTCTTTAATGAACGCCAAAAATTTGCTATATATTGTTACAAAAATCATCAGGTGAGTGTACTGTGGAAACAGTCCAACAAGCCCGATAATGGAGGATAACGCTTTATTCACGAATATTCTGGAAAACACGACGCACAGGTAACAGGAAAAACAGCACGCACAAATTAGAAACACAAGCAGACGGCAAATCTCTAATAATTACAGTAACAGCGTTTTCAGTACCGATCGGCGTCTTACAGCTTCTCAGCTCGCACTGCGGACGAAACTCCAACAAGGCGTTCGCACTCCAAAGACGATGCCAGTCGATCAACACGTTCCAAGTCGTTCAGCAAGTGCGGCATTTATAGTTTTCCCGACAGGGTGTGAATCGTCTAGTACATTCTGTATATCACCGCTCCTAATACGAGAGATATCGAGAAAATTATCGCATTTTCGGGAATTTTCGATTTGTTGCCAAGACCAGGGGCTCAGGCCTGGTCGCCGACTGTATTCTATACTTACCCCTGTAAAACTTTCTTCCCAACAACAAGACTAACAAGGCAGGAAAGCAACATTACATTTTTGTAACAATATCTATTGTTTTGGTGTAAAGATCACCCCCTTCCCCCCAAACGAAATTTCATTCGTCTAACTTGTCTTGTTTGTTCGTTTTCACGGACAGTCATAATTCCGGAAATGTTTTTTTTTTCGGGCTCAGAGATGTCTAAAACGCGGATATTTATGAAAATCTCGAGGTTGCTTAAGTCGTACCCCTAAGGAAAAAAGTCAGATTGCAGGTTTTACTAAATGAAGGATTAAATTTTCCATTATAAATAACTTCTATGAATATTGCAGCTCTTTATTACAAAAAAAGTTCAAAATACGAGGGCATGCACTCTGTCGAAGGAAATAAACAAATCTTAAAGTAATAGCATCGGTACGACTAAGGAAACGGGTTCTGAAGTCGTACCACCTATGTCCTAAGTAGTACCTTGGAAGCAAATGAATACACCTTGTATTACTATTCTTTGAGTAAACTATTCGGTCTTGAGTTAATCCTCGGTCAACCCTTTCGGTTTTCCAAATTCATAATGCTTATTTAGTTCTAGAAGGTGACGTCACAGTTTCTGTTCAGGAATATTATACTTTCATTGAAGCCCATATCTCCATTGGGTAATTTTCATAACGCCTCGCCCATATCTTCTTGTCTCTAAGTATTATCGGTACGTCTGGCCACGTTTATGGACCCTGCCTAAAAAATGGAAAAAACACATCTAACATTACGTATTAAAAAGAACAACATTCACTTTCTACAAATGATATGTATCTTTAGATATGCAAGATATCCTTAGGCATACCTAGTAGGACTGAAGCATCGTTTAAAGTACGACTCAAGCAACGTCACGTGTAATATTTTGCATAAATTTTATAAAAGAATGAATCGAACCAAAGCGCCATAGTTACATAACAGCAATTGTTCAAATAACACAGAATGATATCCTAAGAAATAGCAACTTTTTATTTATAATATTATCGTTCTACGTCTTACGAAATATGCACGAAAACTATAAGAAAACTACCGAAAACTTATTTTTCTTCGAGGTTAGGTTGTAACGCATCGAAGCTCCGTTCTAAATTATGAAATTTATAATATTCATCTCACTGCCGACAGCGTTGCTGATTCGACAAAAACGAAGAAAGAATGGAATAGGTACGACTTAGGCTGTGGTACGACTTGAGCAACATTACCCTGCTTTCTCTTTGTATAGTTCGTATACGAGAAAGTAAAAAAAATGGCAACTTTTAATGATATATGATATTTTATAATATTGTTAGTAAGAATGACATTAATGCGATCATATCACAGAATTTCACTCAAACCTCTTATTGTCAAACATGAAAAATAAGATTGTCGGCATTTCGTTGTCCTTACGTTTAAACTGTAAAAAATTAAACAATATTCAACTGCGCCGATTCGTTTATCTGATGTAGTACAAATTTTTCCCTTCAAACATAATTATTCTAAAGAACTTTCCTTCATGATCGGAAAAAAGATTGAATAACATGTAGCCTTGTAGCATCAGAAACAATAATATGTAGCCTTTAAAGAATAAGAGAAATTCGAGCCATAAGTTGCAATTAGCAAGATTTAGAATAATGTAAAATATTCTGATCGAATACTACAGTACGGGCCATATTTTTTTAAAAATATCATTCGAATAGTATAGAATTCGCTCGTAGTTAAGAAACTACAAAATAAAACCCAAAGCGCATACTCGTAGAGAAAGAACTTGAAAATAAGAAATTGAAATTACTTAATGATACTTACTTACTTGCACAACAAAAAATTGCATCAATGCACTTAGTCAATTTCAAATTAAAGAATTACTAATGATAAATTAAAGCAGAAATTTTAAATTTTATAGAACATTTGAAACCAAGAAACTTTCCTGTACTTTTACTTCACTAGAATCTGGCGCGAACCCGTTACTATTCCACGCGATTTCTTAAACTGAAAGTTAAGAAGAAAGAGAAATTAGTGTTGAAAAAACTTTAAAAGTTTGGGAGCAATTAATGGAATAGATAACAAATACAAATACAAAAATAATAATCGGAAGTATTCTTCCCTCGATTTCACAATTTGCCGCATTTTGGGTTTAGCCACGTAATATAAAGAGTATGCACATTTTGGAATAGCACTTCTTCCTTGGCGCCGTTTTGGTCCAAAATTTGGTACAGATTCACAATTTCGGGGAAAACGCCACATAGCAAATTTCACACGTTTAAGCTCGTTCCATATTTCAGTTGCAGTGTTCTCATACACAAGGATGGATAGACGCATTTGGTCAAAAACAGATACAGATTTACACTTTTTAAGTAAAGACCACGAGTGAAAATTTTAATAATCTAGCCAGCTACATTTTTTAATTATAGTGTTCACATTATTATCAAATTATTATCGGGTTCACATACACATAGACAGACAGACAGGCAGTTTCCTCAGTGACTAATGTTATTCAAAATTTGATACAGATCAACTATTTATTAGGTAAAAACTACATACCAAATTTTTTCAATCTAGCTAGCTCCATTTTTGACTTATCGTGTTCATAGATAGACAGACTATAATTCTAGAACTATTCTTTTTTCAGATCCAGGGAGATCTAAAACGAGTAGATTCATCAAAATCTGGAGGTTGAATTTTGTCGATTACAATCCTTTCTCTTTTTATACTTCGTAAATGAGAGAGTCAACTGCAAGCATGATTATAAAAGTTGTTAAATCAATTAATTTTGGAGATCACAATGAAATAACCGGGAAAAGAAAATGGTGAATTGATTTCGCAATGGTTTTTCCAACTCTCGTATTTGATACCGGTTGAGTTATGGTTTGGAATTACAATACAAAGCCTAAATGGAATAATCGACTTCGAAATTCGATGTATATGTGAACATCAGTATCAACACAATTACTATTACTATCTTCGATGTAAATGAAAAACTAACAGAAAGAGCGGATGAGAAACTTGAAATCGAACAAAAAATCAGGCCATGCTCTCAAAATTAAACTCTTACTGAGAAACAAGCCCTGCTCGCGATGGATAAACTCTTAAAACTTCAACTGACTGTGCAACCCGATCAGTAGCGAATCCAGGGTTCGCTGGGGCTGAGGTCATAAAAATTTTGTATGGTCGTGACGAATGTCAAACCTCATGGCTTATGTAAACCAAAACATTTTAATTTTACAGACTTTGCTCACCTGACAATAAGAATCATAAAGAACACTACAATACTTTCGATAATTTAATTTTTTTGACCGCGTCAACGCTACAAGTGCAAGTGGAATGACTAGAAAAGTAGGGAAATTTTCGAGCCTGTCAAGCCAAAAAGCAATGTTGTCCCGATTTTTTATATTTTTTTTTAAAAATGAAAATTAAGAACAAACAGTTGTAGTGATTTTAAATGAAATCAAGAATTTTGGTGTAGATCTGGAGGGACTACAGCCCAATAGCCCCCCTGGATTCGCCACTGAACCCGATCGTAGATTTTACAAAACGGAAAATAAAAATTACTACTGGAAGATAATTAACTTTTAAGTAATTATTTTCTATTCATAAGAAACAATCCATATTAAAATGCCGCTACATAAAGAAATGATGAAAAAAATAGCTTTAGAATTCATAAAAAAAAAAATCGTTCTTAAAAACAAAAAGAATACAGTATCGCGGTGTTAGAATAAAAGAAACATACGGAACATAAAGATTAATACTATTGTTACAGTAAGCGGCAACTCACGGTTGTAGCATGGGGAAAACTGCGCGAGGGTAAATAATCCTGACTATGATTCTCTTGTATTCAAATGAAATTGAAACATTTTTAGTAGAATTCAGTTATAAACATCGGAATATTCTGCATAAAGAAATTCTACAGTTAAAACGAAAGTTGTTTTAATTTATTGCAACTCTTTCTATATCCCTAAGACGCATGAAAATACCTATTCAGACACTTATTAGTGAAGCTTCTGTGCGCTGTCAGTTTAAAGTCACCGGCTATAATGTAATCAGCT
This sequence comes from Araneus ventricosus, assembly GCA_013235015.1. Classification (NCBI taxonomy): domain Eukaryota; kingdom Metazoa; phylum Arthropoda; class Arachnida; order Araneae; family Araneidae; genus Araneus; species Araneus ventricosus. Next base: position 221,765 of record BGPR01000809.1, on the reverse strand, counting down.
CATAAAGCGGCAGATATTGCACAGCGTTTTGATGATATTGTATAGTATATTTATGTTTAGCACAATACCTTATGCTGTTTCGATAGCAACAGAAGTATGTTCAAAGTAATGCATTAAGGCCTTTACTGGTAATTAAATATCCATTCTTAACTATTTTTATGGAATTGCCAATATTTTATTTCAAAATTTGTATCAGCCTAATTTCTAACACTATTATAGACCTTGCTGCAGTATCAAATATATACTCTAATACCCGCCTTTGACGAGCAACTGTTTCTACGAAATATTAATAGCCTATATCTATACTTGCAAAGTGGAGAAATAAATTGACGAAATCAGTCCAGTTGTTGAGACTAGGAAATTCTGCCAAAGATTTATTTTGCTATACCTCTCCGAAATGGAGGGCAACGGGGGCAGATGACCATTGATGACGTATCTAAGGATCATGAGTTTTGATATGAAATAAAAGTTGGCAAAATCGATGCAGTGGTTGGGTCTGGGAAACTCTGCCATGGTGTTTCCCCGTAGAGAATGTACAGTGAAGTAGTGTTTTTGAGATTTCTTCAAAAATGGAAGGCGGTGGGGAGGAGGGGGCAGCTGACTATTGATGGCGTATCTAGTGGTCATGAGCTTTCATTTGAAATAAAAGTTGGCGAAATCGGCCCAGTGGTTGATGCTGAAGGACCCTTTATTTGCTTTTGCCAATTATTTTAAATATATAGGTGGGAAATTGAAATAGTTGAGAATTTCAAACAACATTATATAAATAACTTAATGTGTTCCTCATATCATTATCCAAATATACTTTGGTCGAGGACCAAAATTTATGATTAAACCGATTTTGGTCAATTACGGCTCAAGTAGATGGTGTGTAGAAAGCTAAGAATGAAAGCTTCACCGGTGAATGACGTCATAAGACTGTAAAAAATGTAAAGCCTTGTTCCCACGGCGTGTGTCTTGGCAAACCTCGAGTCGCTTGAGGTTCGTACGTGTGGACTGTGGTTGGTAGAATTCCGGCCAGTGGCGCCGTTCCCACGGCGCGTGGCTTGGGAAATCTCTCGGCAGCCGTACTGAGATTTGTCATCCATCGATTCACACGCCATTGATGTCCGATCATTTACCGACTACCAACGGGAAATTACGAGTCACCCCACAATCCCCCGAGCAACAACTATTCTTTCTATTCCCACAAAGGGTTATAAGGCGAAACGCAGACCAAATTCGAAGAAAAACAAGCCATGGAAAGCGGCTTAAAAGCTAACTGAAATAAAATATTCGATTTTACACAGAATTTCGTCACACAAAATATCAGTTACTAGCTTTTAATCATAAATTCTGTTTAAATATATCAATTACTTTAGGATCACATTCAGGACTATTTTACTAGGCGTAATGATACACTGCCTAACTTTCCCCGTACTGTCAACGTGAGTTATGAGTGACTATAGTTACATTTCCATCAAATAGTTGCTCTCATTTCTTTTTCAGAATGGGAAAAGTTCTCTAACAACTAGTTATCTGAAAGGTTTTAAATTTAGACGATTTTACGCAAAAAAAAAAAAATCCCACTCAACGACAAAATTAGATAAGTTATTTTCCCTTTCCGAATTACTTAGTGCTTATTTATAAAAGTTATATTTCTAATGTATCCTTTAAACGTGACACCAAGTGCACGCGTTTTTTACACGCACGCTTGAAGAGAAAGTGATGAAATGCTGAGGAGTACCAAAATAATGTATTTCCTGGTTTAATTCTTTTTAATTGGGGAAGAAAAAAAATAAGGAACTTATAAGTATATGACGTGAACTGACTTTAATATTTTAGCCATATTTTCATGACATAAATATGTGCAGTTTAATATTCAAAGTAAGGCACATGCCAATGGCTGAACTTGTTATTTATTCAAAATAAAATTCATGCTTAAATCCGATCTTATCAAACGACAAAACACAATGCGCTGTATTCTCTTCTCTGAGAGAAAGGGAAATTTAATTTCAGAAAGTAGAAACCAGCCGAAAGATTTTTTTAAAAACAATAAAACAGGTTGACCTCAATTCTTTCGTCGAATCACGTTTTCATGTAATCCCAGAATGTAAGCTGCTCTATGAATAGGCGATCGCCATCTTGAACGACTCTTCTAGTGCAAAAGAATTTTTAAACGACAAAAATCGTTTTCACAGAATAAAATGAGAACAAATGCGTCTAGTGTTCTTTTGACATACTTCCAAGTTCTTTAGTCAGTTCGAAATCAGAATTGAGTTCATGTTCAGTTAGTGATTTTATTTTGAATATTTTTTAGACAGCAAAAATAGTTAGATCACGTTTTCTAAGACAGCGAAAACAGATATACAATACTAAGATTTTGGGCGTGGAAGTATTTTAGAATTCAAAACCTTCAAATTTTAAAATGGCTTCAAAGCGTCCCAATTTTGAAGTGAAGACAGTTGATATTTGGAATGCTTTAAGCCCACATCGCACGATATTGATTTTATTTTTTCACCACAGTTGAAAAATAAGTGTGAGAAACATTGAAAAATTAGTTTTAAAAATTGATTTTGAACTTAAATTTCTAATTAAAATTAATCAGTCTGAAAAATACAAAAGTCTAAGTAAAATTTCTTCATTAGAAAATCTTTCTTGCTTTAAGTCAAAAATGTAATAATTAAATTACTTTACTTATTAATTATTGAATTATTCAGAATTAATTTTCGAAAGGCAAAAGTTATGCATGAAGCAACTATGAAAATGTACATGATACAATTTCCTACGTTGCGTAGTATAGGAAATATTTTAAGTTCGTGATAAAAATTATGCAATCAATTTCTATCATTTTGGAATCATTAAAAGTTAATATTTCACGAAAAGAGATAATTTCATTCCTAACAAAATAAAATATGTTGATCACTTGACTGTGCATCCAATTTTATTTTTCATTTAAAATTCGAGAGATATGTCGAAAGCTTAAAATCATTATTTTCATTTCTGTGGGCTAATATGAGACGAGAATATCTATTTGAAAAACTGGAAATGAACCTCCATTGACGTAATACGCATTTTCCCATACTGAAAAAAAAATAACTAAGCAGATTCCCAATAGCGACTGTTGCTCAATTACCTTAACGAATATTTGCAGAGTTAATTTAGGAAAGAAAAAAGTCACAACAAAGTGTGTTAAGTCGATGATTTTATACAAACGAATATACCAATAAAGAGACCGGAAGCAGTGTCTCTTTTCAGAAGTACAGAAGAACTTTTGGTGTCTAGTCAGTGGCGAATCTAGGATTCCGGTCTGGAGGGGGCTGAGGTCATAAAAACTTTGTATCGTGGTGATGGATGTCAAACTTCAAGGCTAAAGTAAACCAAGACTCTTTAACTTTACAGACTTTACTCACCTGACAATAAGAATCATAAAGAACAATACAATACTTTCGATAATTTAATAAAAATTACGATGAAATAACTAGCCAAAAAATGCCTTCGGCCGCGTCAATGCTACAAGTACAAGTGGATGGCTACAAAAGTAGCAAAATTTTCGACCCTTCAAGCCAGAAAGCAATGTTGAAACGTTTTTATTGTTTTTTAAAGAGAGAAATTAAGAAAAAACAGTTAAAATGATGTTAAATTAAATCAAGAATTCTGGCTTGGCTCTGGTGGTGGTGGGGGCTGTAGGTCGATAGCCCCCTGGATTCGCCACTGTGCCTAGTTGTTAGCAGTAATTCAACATTTTTACACTGTCTACTAGAAAATTGGATTCGCAGAACTGTGAAGAAAGTTTATTTATTTACAAATTAAAGAAGCTTTTAACTGCTGTGTCAATTCTTATAACATTTATACCTGAAGGAAAGCAAACAGGCGTTTTTCGGTTAGGACATAAAACGTATAGTTTTTTTCGAAATAGCGAACACACAGGAAACTTAAGCTCTTTATGAACCAGTTCTAAATGCAAATCGCTGTTTGTATTTCTTTTAGTCTAAACGTTATAAGTAACTTGTTTAAATCATCACATGGCACGACTCCAATTAGATGCAAAGCACTGTTACCATTCCGTTTACAGTTTCTATTTCAGTTACGTCTTGGAGGTGGAGGACCGTTGAGTCAACCTATTCCAAAAGCACTAAAAAACATAATCAGACAGTATAAATGACGTTGGGATATAAATATTTGTGGGTCTACCTTAAATTTCCGTTGCTCTCTTCCAATCTAATATTACCACACTTAATGGTTCTTAGAATGTACATAACGTTATTTCGTGGCTTAACAAGCAACACTACCTATTTCAAAGAGGAAGAAAAAACTGAATTTTTCGCAAGCAATAACGAATATTTCTGAATTTTTTTTTCTCATGTGGTAAGAAATTGAGATCGCATATTCCTACTATATGTGAAAAAAATCCAGAAATATCCGTTATTGGTTGCGAAAAATACAGTTGTTTCTTCTTTGAAATAGGTGTTGTTGCTTGTTAAGCGACGATTTATACCATGTTATCTTGCCAAAAATTATGCTTCAGAGAAGAATACACGAGTTAAAAACATGAACAGTTTTACCCGTTTGCGTTCTATCTTAAACTTTCGTCGCTCTCTTGGCGAACTAATATTGCCTCGGTTAATAGTTTTTGGAATACATATACATTACTAATTCCATATTATCTTGCGAAAAAACTTATCTTACAGTAAAGAATATCTACACGTGCTCTATGAAACATGAGTTTTACCACGTTTAAGCTCTTACCTGAAACATTTGAGAAGTTTATAAATGTATCAGAATAAAAATTTCATAACAAAAGCAATATTACTGTTTAGCAACGGATTCCGAGACTACCACTTTTGGGCGATTTTACACCAGAAAGGGGTGTCAGGCAATGAGTCATATGAGCGCATTTCCGGAGTTCTTTGTTAGATCACGCTCAGTAAAATGTAAACATCACCCTTTCAGTCTTCACTTTCCCCCTATTTTGATGAAAATAAATCCGCCCGGCGCATGCGTAAAAGCGCGGAGGGTTTCGGAATCCGTTGCTAAATCTATACTTATAAAAGGCAATGTTTGTGTGCGTGTGTGTGTGTTTGTCGGCGATGTCCAGACGAATCTATCGCACTTACAGCCATGAAATTTGGTACACAGGTAGTCGTAATGGTGACTGAATGCACCTCGAAGCCGAAATTTTAAATTTTAATCTAGAATTTTTTTTATTTAATGTTTTGTGTTGTTTTGGTTGATTTTTCGCACTAATTTCTCAATAGAATAGTTACGAATAAGTTTACGATAAAAATATATACACCATCGGAAAGAGCATGCGATTTCCGTTCTAATGAAGCTAGTTTTGAATTTCTAACGTAATTTACTGAATTTTGAGAATTTTTTTAAAAATTGTCACTTTCTCCTTATATTTTTAACTGTCAATGTTTTTTTCCCTCGCATCCAACGTTCTAATAAACCTATGATTTTCAGTTTTTTTATGGTAACAACAGAGGTATTTATCTCTCATTTAAAACAAGAACGGTTAAAATATCTTTGTCCGTTCGTTTTTAATAATTTTTTTTCTTAAAGGGTTAAAAAAATTCTTTTCGAATGAAGTTCTTTCTCCGGAACGGTGAGTTTCTCCCTGGCTACGGCTAGCGCCATCTGTTGGAATTATTCTCTCCTCAATTTTTAGCAATGTTTTGCTAGGAATAATTTGAAATCATTTCGTTGGACGCAAGGGTTTAGTCGTAAATTAAGCAGTGCTGGAAGATTCTGACATGGGTGATAAGTTGGCTTTGAACTTCTAACGTAATTCGCTGAATTATGAGAGAATTTTTTTCGTGATGATCTAAAAGAGTTTCTTTACCATCTGCGTAAAATGTGCCATAGCTTTTCACGCAAGCTCCAGGGGGGTGACGAAGGGGGTACTGTCGTGACCTTGAAACGTCACGGTACTGTGGTTTGAGACTGTATTGCATCAGCATAACTTAGATACACCATTGCTGTATATTAAAGATTTTCACGTTGCAATTTTTTTTTTATTATTGTTTTGGAATAACGTACTCTGTACTGCTTTTCTACATGTCATTATCGCGGGAAAATCAATGTGTATCTTTTGTTTTGATTTTGTTTCAAAACTTTTTCGTGTTATTGTGGGCGATTTTTTTTTCATGTTTTTGAAGTCCTGATTCCACGGGCAACGCCGTGCGCGTTCTGCTAGTTATACCTATAATCTGGTGCATAAAATAGTGAACTGGGTTGAAAAATGTTACAATAGAATACCAAAATGCTGCCTTTTCTAATCGTTAGATAAGATGGGGTTTTTTAGGGGGTCGGGTAATAAGTTGGGGCACTTGATTGTAACGAACAAAATTTCGATACGCGATATAGGGAATGTGGTTGTCCAAATAATATAGCCATATGGCAATTAGTTGTATATCTGAACAAAAAAAAAATTCTTGCACATAGTTAGTTACTTTTTTTTAACTTTTCCGAAAGCCCTTGTCTATAAATTTTGCCTTATTTTAGACAAATGCTCTAAAACAATACTCTAAATTTTGAAAGTGCATTCATTAGACAAAAGTTTGCCATTTTTCTCATTATTGCTCTCACAGGAAAAAAAAGGGGAAAGATCAAATATTAGTCATTTAGATATTTTAGCAGAAACCCAAAAACAATCTCAGACATTGGAACAAATACTAATTTCAAACAAATTAAAAACGATTTGCTTAAATGAGCTTTGCCTTATCTACTGCTTTTAAAAACAACAGTCAACAACTTTCTCACTTGACATTTTTCTGCAGAACAAGAAAGTTAGTCAAGATGGAATAAACTTAAGAAATAAACAAATATTTTTTTATCTCCTAATGAATCTTTTGTATTCTGTGAGTGTTCGTATTCTTCAGATAATACTAGAAGACAGTTCCACATAAACACATATCTCACGGTGAACCCTCCTACACAATTTTCCCTTTCACATTGCAAAGTTTTTTTTTATATTCTATTTTCCATTTTCCACATCTGGATGGCATTTGGACATTCACACCAATCCATTATGTTTTTCATGCTTCTCGCAAACGATAATTTTTTCAAACAAGAAAGCTAGATAAAAAGAATATTCTTTTTTAAAAAACTTGTATCAAAACATCCTGGCGGTGAAGAATTTTTTTTTCTTCACTAGTAGTCTCATCTTTCCTTATTTCCTTTATTTGTTTCTTTCTGACTTTCGTGTTCGAGAAGCTCTTTCTGGTTTCAGAACTCACCAACCAATCCTTGCTCATGAATTGTCACGCTTTGTTGCTTGCGGCCATCTTAGAACTATCATTAAGCTTTAACTCTTTTGCAAACGATAAACAGTTTCGTTTTCGAAATCTGTTTCGTTCCTCACCGATGGATCGAATGATAGTTTTCTGCATATGTATTTTACGACATTATAACGGGATTTATCCCAGCAAATTGAGTTTAGTGCCAGTATCGTGACACATTACTTGCCATTTCTTCCTCAACTATTGGTTTCTAAAAGATACACGCAAAGATAAAGAAGTGAGATACCGATCATCGACTGTTAACAGCTTCTAATGGTATATCAGTAGGCGGCAAGTGGTTCCGTTACAGAGGCGGAAGCAAAATTTATACCCGTCAGAAAAATGCATTTCAAAAGAACTGAATTCCACGGAATTTTAAATAATAAATTTCTTTGTGTTACATACGGCATTTTAAGGGTTTTTTTTCAACCGAAAAATGCTTTTCAAAAGAAGTAGTGGATTCTACGAAATTTTAAACAATAAATTTCCTTGTGTTATTCAGGAATTTCAGTTTTTTAAGTCAGATTTTCTTTTTCATTAGCCTGATTTTCAGCACGATAAAATCGATTTAATCCTTTCCGGCACAAATTATTATTTGTCAGTAAAAAAAGTTAAAAATTAAACAACTTTGAAATACTTCATATTTAAAATTTTTGATTTATTAAAGATTAATTATTTTCTTAGACAATTAATAATATAGAATAGATATTCTAAAATTATTCATCCATTATTCACTTGCATCCGGATCATGTTGCCATCTAGGACACATAAAACCCTCTCCAATCCAAATTAAAAGCGGAAATGCAGAGAAGAGCACGTTACTTCGGTGATGCCAAATGGCGCCACAGACCTGGAAAGGTGTTAAATTTCCCTACATTACCTAAATCCACTGCAGTTTAAAGTAAATTTGAGTCATAATTTCGATCAAATTAAAATATAAATAATCACATTATTACCAATATAAACAGATATTTATTTATAAATGAATAAAAAATATTTAAGGTCATTCACTGTTTAATAAAACTTCAAAATATTAACATATAATAAATAATTGATGCCTAACTTAAACCATACAGATTGTCCAACTGTTAAATCATCATTTATGGCACATTCGCAATTTTGTACTTGGTTTGTAGGTGAAATGAAATAAATAAAATGATAAGGTTGCAGGTCTCTAAAAAATGTAAACACAGTTGTTGATAAGCTTCCAATTTTCAAAGCAGAGCATTAAAAATTATTCTATAAATCCCCAAAATGCAATTTTCCTTTCGTATAGTAAGACTAAAACAGATACAGTAAAGCACCGTTTATACTTCCCTCATTTATACGCCGTTTACATTTATACGTCGTTTCATCAGTCCCGATTCATTCGTATTCGTTGTAATGATTAAGTGCTTCGTTTATACGACACAATACTTCGATTATACGTCTCTTTTCTAGTATGTGAACTGTGATAAAGATATCATAGAAAAAATATCTAATAAAGACAAAATAGCAATAATATAAACAATTTATCTGGTGCTCGCAAGTGCAGCATCCATTATTTGCGGATAAATGTTTGCTTTCTTATTTTGTTTCCAATTTTTTCCGGAATAGGTTCAGGCCTCTGAGGAAAATTTTAATTTCGACCTTAAAGTCGTTTTCCTCGACAGAAAACCTATTCTAATTTCAATCTTCATGGATGGAGGCTTCTGATAAAATCATCCATCGGATTCTTCTTCCTCCTCGCTCTTTTTCATTCGTTTTTTGTCAATATTATTGCATTTTTACCTCTATCGCAGTTAAAACTTTTCTTATTTTGTTTTAATATAAAGATATCACGATTTCGAAATTATTCACAAATGATGAATTAATGGAAGACAAATTGTCTGAAATTAGAATAGGTTATGTCTGTTAATTGAAGCGATGGTTGAAGACGTTATTCCACCGTCCTTTATAGACGAAATGGACTCCATGGAAAAACTACGACCTTATTTCTTTCGTCAAAAGAATAGTGTGAAAACATTCAATAAACTTAATTCCATTCATAATGCTGTATTTAATACTCACGGGCAATCAGACGACGGTTAAAGATTTTTTAAAAATTAAACACCTACCTGCACGCACATAATTGTATATGTATAATTAGTACTCAAGATATGTAATAAAGTTGCGATTTTTCTCACTTTTGTGATAAACGTTTAATTTTGAAATGTAATTAGTGGTTTCCATGCCACATAGTTTGGAAATCAATAATTAACTTTCAAAATTATAGTATAATAATCAAAATCGTTTAGTGAAATTTCGATTATACGTCTTTTTACGTCAGTCCCTTGAAAGACGTATAAACGGTGCTTTACTGTATAGCAATTAATATGAGATAATATAGAACTCTAAATGACAGCACAGTAGTTTTCTATTCATTAAAATAATTCCTTAACTTTTTAAAAATTTATTTTATTATATTTGCACGCAAGAATGTATAAATTTTGCGAAATATAAAGATTTATGAATGTAAAGTTTAGAAACACGTGAAAGGTCAATCATTTATAAGATGTACAATACAAGATGGGTGTTGTTTGCATTGTATTTATATTAAATTTTTTATATTATATTGTATTTTATTATTATTGAACAATGATCTGTATTGTATTTGTATTGAAATTTTTCTTCCCGCCGACCCGTAGCAAACTTTACACCCTTTGTGTAATCTGGGTGGACGTGGGAAATAAAAAAAAAATGTACATTATAGTCAATGACAACTCAAGCTGACTACTACGTATAAATGAGGTAATACGTGTTTCTTCGCGTCTTTGGGCTATAGAACGAGAGAAATTAACATTCATTATACATATACTAGCTGTGTGGCCCGGTGTTGCACGGGCTATCACGGATAATAGGATATTCCTGGGCGGAGAGAAGTGAGGTCACGTGAGACCTTGGGATCCATATATTTTCATATGCCCCGCCTCCGTTTTTCTCTACAATCAACAAATATTGTCACTTACTTCCCCTAACAAACGTTACGAAGTTAAACACTCTAATCCAAAAAATAAAGAAAAAAAGGCATGAAAACGATTTTTTTCCATTGTTAATAAATCCAAACACAGAAGTTCGCTCAAAAATAAATACCAACTTCCGTTAAATAAATAAAAAAATAATGCAACACCTAATAATAGGGGAAAAAAAAGAATCTGCCGTGAATGAATTCATCATGCTGCCAATAGATGGCAGCACTTGAATTCATTCATTTTGACGTTCTTAATTAATATCTTTTTAACTAATTACAATTTCGGAATTTAAATAGTCGAAATGGATTCCTTGGATTATTTTCCATCTTTTGGTACTCACGGCTAGTTTCAGGATTCAGTGGTTCGTGAGAAGATAGAAGGACATAGATGCATATGTTTGTTTACCTTCGAATTTTAATATATAAGATATATATAAAAAGGATTTTTTTACGCCGGATGTTTATTTATTTGAAAAGGATTTAGTGCAGTGGTGGCGAACCTATGACCCGCGGGTCAGACACTGACTCACGAAGGCGTCTTAAATGACTCGCGCATTGAGATTTATAATCTCATTTTTTATATAATAAAAAAGAGAACAGACAATCGAAAACATTTTAAAAATTTAGTATAAATATCTAATGTTGAATTTATAAAAAGTATTTCTAAGTGGATGTTGTCTAAAAGATTTTGTCTCGTTTCATTGCACTTGTGTATGACTTGTGCAGGTATATTGGTTGCATTGTAGAACGGGGGTGTAGCAGCTCGCAGCGTTGATAATCGTCAAATGTCAAGATTTTATGTTTAAAAAATTTTCGGTGTTTTCAAATTAATGGTACCATTCTTACCACACCCTCCTCCCCCCCCCCTTTCCAAGTGACGCCAATGATTTAGTAGCCCATGGGGTAGTATTTAATATAATAAAACTCCAGAAATTGCGGTAACGCTCACGTGGTTTGGTTTGGCTATGTGCCAAAGAGATCCAGACGGGCTGTCTACGTCTACAAATTAACATACACACAGGGATACTGTTTTGATTCTGTGATGATCTAATATCAGTATCAGAATTAATTTATTTTATTAATATAATCATTCAGCATTTCTTGTTTGTTTGTTTTGTTTGCTTTTTTTCTCTGAGTGTTGGGAAGCACTGAATCTTTTTGCTAAATTATAAGATCTTCAAAGTATCAACGGACGTTATTGCTATTTGAGTGTTTATTTTTTAGCCGAGTTTAGCAGCTTCCTTTCTTTTTCATTTTATGCTGATTCATCGATGCGGAACTCCATTAGTATTAAATAGAAGATATACTTGAACAACTTTCTTTATATTTAATTCATGCACGCAGGACAATTTAGAATACTTTAGTTTTTGTTAAAAGGGTTCTTTCTTTTTCTTACTTAATTTTGGAATTGAATATTTATATATTTTAGATTTAATATCTTTTTCTTAACCGTTCTTACACTGAAAGGCTCCTTTTACTCAAAGATTTGCATTCATCATTTTTTTATTTTGTATTTGGTAATACATTTTTTTTTCTGTTAGTGGATTTTGGATTATTTTTACTCGGAAAAAACGAAAGCTAGTGTCAACTGATTCATCAGTTCAGTTTTTCATGCTTTTTTTTTTTTAATTTCTTAAGCACTCAGGCAATTTGCATGAGATTTTCTTCAACAACTTTCGTTAGTAAATCCGTGACAAGCAGATCTCAGATATTGTTGGCAAGCTAAAAGCCCGTCTTAGACGGACACAAATCTTCTAATTAAAAAATAATGAACAAAATTTGACCCATTCCTCAAAAAGGTTCGCCATCATTGATTTAGTGCTTAAACTAAATTTTATTCAAATAGGTCAATTGCTTCCAAATACAAGAACACATTCAGAACTTTTTAACTCAGCGTAATGATGCACCGCTTAGCTTTCCTCCCACTGTCAACTTAGGTTGTCTTTGACGCTGCATACTTTTCTACTATAGCAATCCGTTTCTTAAAAGTCGCTGAAATATTAGGTACTTATACGTATTAACGCCACCGAGGCTACAGATTGGCGGTAATGAGCCAATAAAGAGCAATCGTGTTTACAAAAACTGCCAAATTGGCGGCACTTAAAAACCGCCAAATTGGCGTTAATACATAAGTACAAAAACCGCCAAATTGGCGGCACTTAAAAACCGCCAAATCTGTAGCTGCGGTGGCGTTGGCGGTACTTAAAAAACGTCAAATTGGCGTTAATACGTAAATACAAAAACCGCCAAATTGGCGTTAATACGTAAGTACAAAAACCGCC
>BGPR01000809.1:159333-209222 GCA_013235015.1 Araneus ventricosus | reverse complement strand
TTGGCGTTAATACGTAAGTACAAAAACCGCCAAATTGGCGTTAATACATAAGTACAAACACCGCCAAATTTGGCGGCACTTAAAAACCGCCAAATCTGTAGCTTCGGTGGCGTTAATACGTAAGTACCAAATATTATTATATGATCGGAATAGTTCTGAGAAATGGGTGTTTTGGAGTTTATTTTTAGCGGGACTATTTTCAATCAAACAATGAATGAAACATTAGACGAATCGTAAATGATTTAGGAACTGAAGCTGATATCAGTGTTGGTGAAAGCAGGCACTGATGGGACTCTTTCGATTTTCATACTGAGCAGCGTTTTGAATCCTGAATATTTTCGAAGCTCAGAGAAAATACGCAACGGGCATATACAATAGATAAGGCGATATAAAATTTGATTTACATTCTGTGATTTCAAGGCCGTCTACAGCAATTTTTTCAAATCTCAACTAGAAGGCAGATCAAAAGATAAATATGTCGCCAAAAGGGAGAAAAAAATAGTATTTTTTACGATCGGAATTTATTTATGATTGTTTAGATCTGAACTTAAACGAAAATCGTCTGAATCAGAAAAAAGGTGAAAGTTCCTCTTTTTTTCTCTTCGCTCTAATAAACATTTGAGGATTTCGTGAGATGAATAAAAGATTTTTTTTTTTATGTGAAAGTTTCAAAAACGTGCTTCAATGATTATTTGAACTCATATTCAAGTCGCTGTTATTAAACAACATGTATTCTCACCTACGAGAAAATGCACAGTTGCTTTGATGATAAATAACACAGAAATTAAACTTTTGATCAGTGCTTGTGAAAAATAATTTCACATAAGTAATTCTAAACGCAAATTATTTATAAAAATAATATTGCTACAAAACTCGTCCTATGGGTGTATGGTGTAAACAGTTCAACATGCAGGATAATGGAGAATTAAGGTTTATTCACAAATGCACAGCAAAACACGTAGCACAGGTAACAGGAACAATAGATCTTGCACAGATTAGCAACGCAAACAGACAACAATTCACAGGTAATAACAGTTCAGTACTTTCAGATTTAGGAACACAAACAGTCAGCAAATCACTAATAACAGCACTTTCAATAGCGGTCAGCTCACCGGCTTTCTAGCTCCCTCTGCAGACGAAACTCCAAAGTCTTTCCAGTCGATCAACACACACTGTCATCCAAGCGCGGTCTTTTTATACTCTCCCCGACAGGCCGTGACGTCACATAGAATTTTCAGGAAAAACCTGGATCTCGACCCCCTAATAGAAATATCGAGAAAGTAATAGCATTTTCGGGTATCTTTGCTTTGTCGCCAAGTTTGTAGCCAAGGTCAGGGGTCCTGGCCTGGCTGCTGCCCGTCACTCCAGGCTTACCCCTGTAAAACTCCCTTCCCAACTATAAGGTTAGCGAGGCAGGAAAGCGACATTACATCTCTGTAACAATATTGTCAAACCTCAGAAAAAGTAGTTAAGGAACGAAAATGTTGTTTGAAATGATATATTTTTATACTTGCTTGTATTAAATCAAAAATATTCAAATCAAGTGGTGAATAGCAAGTGTACAAAACTCTATACAGCTCTGGTATATTCCGACAAAAAGTTTTGGTAGCAAACCTCAGATTCGTAATCAGCACCCCAAAAAACAGAAAGAAGCCAAAAATTACAACTTCTCCAGAATTTGATTTAAAAAACTACTCAAAGATGGGTCTACTGAGAGAAAGCGAAAAAAAAAGCCAAATGAGGAAGGCAAAGGCGGAAGTCGCACCAAACGAGAGGTGTGGAAAACGCAGCTGAAGGGCATCTTATTTCAAACGGAGAAAGGGTTGCTTTTTCTTCCGACTGAGCGCTCCGTGTTGCTCAGTGCGCGAATTTTGATCCTTAGGAGGGGAAAAACTCTATGTATATCTGGTCTGTCTCGCTCTTAATTCTTGATCGATTTTCCGCCTTCCTTTCACATTTCATAACTTTTTTTGTCATTTTCGTTGATCATCGAACTCTCAAAGGGGAAAAGTAAGCCAATTAGAATAAAAACAAAAATATAAACTTTTAAAAAATAATTTTGGGGGTACTGCAGCTCTGCAGCCCTACTGGACGAGCCGCCACTAGTTCAGAAAAATACGGGAAAGAATAATATGTTTGAAATATTAAACAATTCGTACATCTACTTCTTGCAAATTAAGCATTTTTAGCTGAGATTATAAAATAATTATAACACTTATATGATGCTAACTAAAGTTTTCTCTTTACATGTACCTCATAATGATTTGTAATATCTATCCAAATATAAATTCGTTGAGCAATTTTATATTCGTGAGCCGACGAAATTGAATGATTTTTTCTTTGCAAGTTATACGTTGTAAGAAATCATATGTTTGGTGAATTTTAAATAATTAACTAATTTTAAATAGCAATTAAATAATTTTTGTGACTGAAACGATTATTTAAACTCGTTGTGTTTCCTTAAGTGTTAATAATTTTTTTATTCGAAACAAGAGAGAAAGAGAGAGAACGAAAAAATTCCTTTTAATCTTAAAAATGGATCAAGATTATATCAATGTCTCGCATGAAATTTCATCTAGTATTCACTTTCTTTCAATTAATCGGATTATGTTGGTGTATAAACAACACTTTGAATGAAAGTACAAGTATTTATTGATACTTTATAAAAATAATTTAGCATTAAATTAAATGGCTGAGCTATTACTCTAAGCATATTACAGAGATTACAGTAATTTGTAAATCCTATACTAAAGGGATGATGAGCTTCGAAATTAGCGCAAATCGACCAATAAATGAAAAATTTATTTTGAGTATATTTTATTCTTTTTAATGGACCATGTGAAAGAAATTTCATGTGTATCCAAGTTATTTTATTAAAAAGTTACGAGTGTTTAAAAAAATTAAAACACTTTCTAAATGTCCCCAAAAATGTAACCAAACATGTCAAAAAAGATGTTTCGTACTTTGTTTTGTATTTTTTAATTCAAATTTTCTATTTTTATCCTATATATTTATCACCAATAGTTAATGAGTTCTGAAGAGTAAGCATAGGTAGGTAATATATGGAGTAAGCATTGAAGACAGTGGCGAATCCAGGGGGGTGGGCAATAGGGCTGCCCCCCCCGAGCTAAACCAGAATTCTTGATTTTATTCAAAATCACTACAACTATTCTTAATTTCCCTTTTTTAAAAAAAATAATAGAAATGTGACAACATTGCTTTGTGGCTTGACAGGCTCGAAAATTATCCTACTTTTCTAGTCGTTCCACTTGTACTTGTAGCGCTGACGCGGTCGAAAATATTTTTTGTCTAGTTATTTCATTGTATTTTTTATTGAATTATCGAAAGTATTGTACTGTTCTTTATGATTCTTATTGTCAGGTGAGTAATGTCTGTAAAGTTAAAGTGTTTTGGTTTACATAAGCCATGAGGTTTGACATTCGTCACGATGATACAAAATTTTTATGACCTCAGCCCCCGAGCCGAATTCTGGATTCGCCACGGATTGAAGAGAAGTAAGGTAAAATATGTTTCAAAAGAGTTTTCTCAAGTATGAACGACATTTTTTTGCGTATCTTTGCAGCCCTCGTGTTGTTTTAAAAGGCGTAAATATAACCAAACTAAAACACATGTCTTAGAAAATCTGTAGTAAATTTATTATAGGGATTCCTGTTAGACACTGGGCCGCGGTAGGTCTAGTAGTAAGGTCGCGGCTTCGGGTCCGGAGGGCTCCAGCTTCAAAACCCGATTCTACTGAAGGTTCCGAAGATGTTGCACGCTAAAATCATAAGTATAGGATTAAGCGTCCTCCCGCTGGTGTGATGCGGAAGCTTACAGAGGGGAGTGCCAGCTCAGATGTCGTCCTCATCATCACTGGTTCAAAATTACGGTCAAAATAGCCCTCGTGTTGCTTCAAAACGAAATGTTAATATAACTAAGCTTAACTCCTGTTATACACTAAAATCAGTTTATGCTTCCATTTTACGTTCCGACTTCATTTAAATAGTTAAAAGTCCACTTTAGTTCATGAAAACGCGGAATTTCACTGAAAATTCAGTGCATGTGCATAGAAATATTTTTTGAAGTTAAATTTTAGATGAAATGACAAAATAACACTCAAATTTCTTCAGAAGGTATTTAAAGTGGTAATGATATGCATAATATTTTTAAATGGTAATAATATAAAATTACGCGAAAAAATTAAAAGCGAAGGAAATAAAAAAGATTTTTTTTAGTAATATATTCCGAATTAATGTAAATATAATTCCATTATATATGTTAACCAAACTTCGTAATTCTAAGCCAATAATTTATAATGTTCACTGTCCATCTGAAAGCATTTTGGTTGAAAATTATCCGATAAATTTCTATTAACTGATTTGAACTCTATTAATGAGATATGAGGAGATCTGCGTCAGTCTAAGACGAGCTTTTAACCCTCCGAACATACCTCGCGGTCGCAGATTTGCTAACGAAAGTTGCAGTAGAAAACCTCATCACATTGCAGAGTGCGTAAGAAATGAAAAAAAGCATGAATAATAGAAATGATGAATCAATCGACACTAACCTTCGTTTTGTTAATAATCTTATTTAACAATTACTTTGTTCCATCCGAATAAAAATAATACAAAATCTACTAACAGAAACAAAAAATGTATTACCAAAAACAAAATAAAAAAAATGCTGAAAGGGAATATTAAATACAGAATGCGCCACAAATTCAAATCTTTAAGTAAAGGGAGCCTTTTAGCAAGAACGGTTAAGGAAAAAATATTAAATGCAAAATATATAAATACTCAATTCCAAGTACGAAAAAGAAAGAATCCTTTTAACAAAAACAAAAGTATTCTAAATCAATAGCACGAAAAAACGAACTCACGAATCAATTGGCACTAACTTCCAATTAGCCCTTAAAGTGAGGGTAATGAATCAGCATAAATAAAAAAAAATGGTACTGCTAACTCGGCTCAATTAATATATAAAAAATCTGTCTGAGTTCTTTGACGCCGTAACAGAAATCGAATTTGCGCGTTCGTTCATGACGCAGACCAAAGGGGCGGAGTTATTTTTAACTCCTCCCAGCGTCACGGACTTCTCAGCATGATTCTAATACAGATGCATGAAATCAGTTCACGTGACGTCCCATTCACATGACAAAAGCAACTGCGCTGGTCATTTCATATTCAAATGCATAGTCTTACGCTGAGCTCTGACGTCATGTCTTTTCCCACCAGCAAGATTTCTATTTGAAGCGCATCATGTCAGCAGGAGTTAATTCCACTGCAACAATTCGTTTTAAGACGTCAGAAATAATCATTGAACCCATACCATTTGCTTAAAACAGAAACTTATAAATCAACATCACATTTGCTGAGCTCTTTTAAGACTCGATGTCTGTTGTCTGACTTGAACTCTTAAATCAATGAAAACGAGTATAAATTTTAATTTCAAAATTCAGAACTAACAAATTATTCCCTTAAGTGACCAGACTTACTCACGGTCAATGGCAACTCAAGTTGACAGCTCGGTAGAAGCTGCAAGGTTGCATTGCGCCCTTTAAATAGTTCCGAAAATGATCAAAATATATTTAGAAGCAAATGATATATTTGAATAGAATTTTGTTTCAAACACCAAGAGAGGCCGCGGTGGCCTAGTGGTAAGGTCTCGGCCTTGGAGCCGGAGGGTTCCAGGCTCGAGACCCGCTTTATCATACGTAGTGGCCAAACGTCCTCCCGCTGGTGCGGCGTGGAAGCTTGAAGAGGGGGTGCCAGCTCAGGCGTCGTCATCGTCATCCGACCGTGGTTCGAAATTACGAGGTCGGTCCCAAAATAGCCCTCGTGTTGCTTCAAAACGGGGCATTAATATAGCTAAGTTCAACACCAAGAGTACATACTCTTTGAGGAAAACCTCTACATAAAATTACTTAATTGCGTAGAAACACGCATTATATTTTCTACGCATCTACGTCATAGTCACCTGCGAAGAAGTCACTCGTGTTCATCACTTATTGTAATTAATGTTGTAAGTATTGCCCAATTGGAAGGACTAAAAGTGTTTGTTTTTTTTATTGAAAACTCATAAATTCCTCAAACAGAAGAATCACGTCGATTAATAATTCTGAAAACAAATAAACTATAAAGAAACATTCAAACAATAAATGACAAAAAGAATTAAAAAAACGAAAGACAAAGACGGGAAAGTTTTTCCGAGATTTTAAAGGAAAAAGAAACAAAATCTCGCGGAAGAGTCCGTTTGGAAGATCTGTTAAAGGCTTCGAGGAAGACTATTTGCATTTCAAGAACAATGGAAGATGTTCCCGCCCTTTCTTGTAAAGAAACGTTCGACCACTTCCTGATCAAAATATGCAATCGTTTGGTGCAAGAGACCAATCCTTCTATTTTTTCATGCTTTAGAAAAGTTCGCGTAGGTCAAATCTGAGTGATAATCGAAGGTTTGTCCACTTCGTATGTTACCAGCCTAACCCAGATGTTAGGAAAATGGGACACTCTGGACAATAGCAGAAGATGAAGTGTTTACTTTCAGTATAAAATTAATTTGGCATTCTGAGAAGAAAAAAGTAAAAAATGTTAGGCGTTGATTTAAATGGCACAGATTCCGTAAATAAATCTTTAATGACAGAACCTTTGTTTAGATTATTCTTTTTTCGGAACAAACAAGAATAAGACAAGTTTTCAATAAGCAGAACTGTTGATTTTTTACAGCTATTTAAAATAAAGAAAGTGTGAATTTTACAGAAGAGATGAGCAGTGATGAAAGAACCGAAACTGCAGCAGAAGGCTGATTTTAAAACATGTGAAGAAATGAAAATGTTTAAAATGCATTCATAATTTATATAACGTCGTAACAAATATAGTACATATTTGGAATTTTTACGAACCTAAATTATGAAATTAAACCATTTAGGTTTTACATATTAAACAGTGGTGTGGATTTGCTTTTACGCATTACAAACGAGTTTGTTCCCCTTTTCTACAAAATCATGTTTCTTTTGATTCCAAAAGAACAAATAAAACATATGTACTTTTCGATAAGAGGATCACCAATTTGTGACAGCCCTCGAATTAAAATATGTTTGAATCTATTGCGCTTAAGTCGACAGATATAACAAGGGGTGAAGAAAAAAATTTAAAAGAGATTCGAACCTCTAGTCCGAAACACATCATTATCATAAAAGGCATTTATGCATAATTTTGTTTTGTATCCTACTTACTTATATTTCGTTCACTTTTTTGTATCCTACTTACTTATATTTCGTTCACTTTTTTGTATCCTACTTACTTATATTTCGTTCACTTTTTTGTATCCTACTTACTTATATTTCGATCACTTTTTTGTATTTGTATCCTACTTACTTATATTTCGATCACTTTTTTGTATTTGTATCCTACTTATTTATATTTCGTTCACTTTTTTGTATCCTACTTACTTATATTTCGTTCACTTTTTTGTATCCTACTTACTTATATTCTGTGTTTTATTTTAATAGTATCGACAAGACAATGTTAGTGATTCCAAAAGGTAACAGCCTCAATGTTGTAGAGAGGCTGCAACTGTCAAACTTCTTTGTATATGAACAAGACAATAACAATGGCATCATTAGCTTTCGAAACGGTCTCATTAGCTGCTGAGTTGTTTTTAAAGTCGTTTATCAATGAAGATTCTACGCACACCCATCCAAACCGCAAACCGGAGATTTTTAATCTCTGGAGTCGTAGTGTAAAATAAAGTCCGAAACATGATAATGTTTTAGGCTTACTTCGTCCGCCTCTTATATTATTTTTAAAAATTTACTCTTAATTCTAACGTAAAGATAACGTGCTGCCAAAAAATGATTTCTTATCGTCGCATTTCACGTTTATACACAAGCGCGTTTTAGTTATTGCGTTTCTTTATAAACGCAGTAACTAAAACAATGAAAAGTATTGCTGTTAAACATACTATAAAAATATTTTCAATTCAATTTTTGAAAACACCTTTCTTACTGAGCACCTACTACCCACGTGCAAATTTTATAGCTCTGGGTCCAATTCTATGCCCAGGGCCGGCCCGAACAAAAGTGGGGCCTGGTGCGAAGTTGACTTGCGGGGCCTTGAAAAAAAATGTCTTGCAACAGAATAATTTATTGTTTTTTGCTATTTATTACACTGCACAATCTGATATAGTAAGGACTAAAGGAATAGATGAATATGATAAATAATTAAATTATTTTTTAAAAGTTAATATTGCAATTACGCAAAAATTCGTTAAAAAATCAAATAACAAAAATAATTGGTTCATAAATGCAATCTAGTATGCGACGTACTAGAACAAGTTTACAATATGCGATATTTGTTACCTTTTCTTATATATTTTCCAGGGAATCCGTTGATAATATCATCACAATTCAGTTTTTCGGTGAATTCGGATTCGATAAATGAAATGGTTACGGACAGTGGTGAATCCAGGATTTGGGTCTGGGAGGGGCTGAGGTTATAAAAATTTTGCATCGTCGTGACGAATGCCAAATCTCATGGCTTATGCATAACCAAAACACTTTAATTTTACAGACTTTACTTATCTGACAATAAGAATCATAAAGAACACTACAATACTTTCGATAATTTACTAAAAAATACAATGAAATAGGTAGCCAAAAAATGTTTCCGACCTTGTTAACTCTACAAGTACAAATGGAATGACTAGAAAAGTAGGAAAATTTTCGAGCTGTCAAGCCAGAAAGCAATGTTGTCATGTTTTCATTATTTTTTTAAGAAAGGGAAATTAAGAACAAAAAGTTGTAGTGATTTTAAATAAAATCAAGAATTCTGGTTTAGCTCTGGGAGGGGCTGCAGCCCCATAGCCCCCCCCTCTGGATTCGCCACTGGTTACGGAGATCAATCGTTCTTCACTAATGCTAGATCTCAAGTATTTTCTTATTATTTTCAATTTCGATAAAGATCTTTCTGCAGATGCGACGGTAATTGGTAAGGTCAATATAATTTTAGAACAGAAGCAAAATTTGGATGCAATTCAAATGAATTATTTTTAAATAAATATTGTAATGCTTGTAATACTCTGTTCTAAACGGCAAATCTCGAGGACAAGTTTTGATTTCGTTAAATAAATCAATGCAATCAGTTTTCGTTTTGCAAAGTCAGTCAGCAACGCGGGGCCTTGTGAGAACCCCTCGGGCCGGCCCTGATTATGCCCTATAGAACGTTTTGAACGCTTTTTGCATCACGCAATTTATAGACAGTGACAAGCCTATCAAAGTTCAGAATTGCTCTACCCCGTCACAATTTACCCTAGCCACGTTACTGTAATTGCGTAAAAGAGAGCTAAGAAGAAGAAAAATCGCGATGAATTTTTTAGCCGTTTCAATAGCAATTTAAGGGAGAAGACACGTCCATATAATGCTCTTCTACGTAAGAAGTATAACGGTGAACGGGACTTCTAAGTCTTGATTCTTGAATATGTAGAGGAGAGTGAGGTAAAACCGGGTACCCTCGAATCTGGCTCTATTATTTTTCCTATCTAGCAGACAGATGCTGAATTGCACTCTACTAGTCAACAAGAAAGAATGGTCATAGTGGCCGTGTTGTTGCTGTTGAATTCACTGATTCTGTGAAGGTTTACCCGTTTCAAGACGTCAACCCTCTAAAGTTCGTTCGATTTTAAACTATCCTTACTTAAAAATCATTACAGTTATGAAAACTCTATTTATTCCAGTTTATTAAACGTTTACTAAGGATTTATACCCTATCAAACAGTAAGGATTTACTCCAATAATTACGCGGTTCTTTTTCTCGGAGTAAAACCGGGTACTCCAAGTGGCGTAAGACCGGGACAGTGGGTATTGATGATTCCTCCGATTAAAACGCTAAAAACACATCAGATGTTAATTGTTTATATTTTAGTGATGTATTTTCTAATTTAAATAAAGAAGAAGGGTTCATCCAATGTGAAAACTTTCTTGGCTGTGCCCACGAAAGCTGCCGTGTCGTGGAGGAAGAAAACAACTGCTGTACTAAAGTCAGACAAAAAATAATTCCGGAATCGGATAGACCATTCATTTCGCCACGAAGAGGTATAAATTGTTTTTACAACATAACGGTATAACTTTTAAAAATAAGCCGATTTCGACGCGTTTTCGCAGACGGAATGTTTCATTCGCTCATTTCTCCTTATTTATTTAGGAGAGAATGTTGGGCATGTGTCACGTGAACTCACTTCTTCTCTCCGCTAGAGAATGACGCATTATACGAGATAGCCCGTGCAACGCCGGACCACGCAGCTAGTCTAAAATTAATAATATATATTCAACTGCAGTGCTCTTCTTTCGAATTTTTTGAACGCTCACACAATGTGAAGAATTCTGAATTTAGATTCGTAACAAAGAAGAAAATCGAGTATGTATTTTATAATTCTTTCCGCGACTTCTAAGATCGACACACAGACAACATGTTGATAGATTTGTCCAAAATCTGATGTTGGATCTATAATTTTGGTGAAAAAAAAAACGCCGAATTCCATTCACCTAGCTCTTTGAAGTTTCAGTTATTGTGGAAATAAACATGGACAGAGATACAGATATCGTCCGAAATTTGAGCAAAATCTACAATTTCGATGTAAAGATTACATACCAAATGTCATTCGTCTAGCTGGTTCAGTTATCACCCTTAGTTATCATCCTTAATTATGTCACAGAGTGACACAATTCTAGAAATGAGTGAGGGAGATCTGAAACGTGCAGATTCATCAAAATCTCGAGATCGAAATTTTTGAAGTTACAGAATCTTCTCTTAGAAAACTTCGTATATGAGAAAGTAAAAAAGGATTAATTTAGATCATAACTATTATTAATTAGATCATTACGGATGAAACCAAAAAGTTTAAAAATAGAAGAAAGATAATAGAAAAAGTTTAAAACAGAAAATGGAAAGACGTTTGAAAACACAAATAGAAAGTTTAAAAATAGTTTTTAAAGGCTAAATAATTTCTGAAAACAAGATTTCACGAAGAAAAAAACATAGCTGAACATTTAAAATTTCGTCTTAAAAACGCCTATATGAAGAATAAACCAATGTTTTTGGAACTTCCAAGACTGAAAAGTTTGTTCCTTTTTGTAGGCCTCGTAGCATAATGCTCTCTATTCATCGACTGGAGATCAGATTTGCCGGAAGGAAAGAGGTAAGTGGTTGACCGCATGCTAATTAAACCGTAAGACGGTAATATGATTTTTTTTTCTGTACTGATCATCAAATGAAACAAATCATACGATAACCTTCAGTTAATGAATTCAGTGTTTGCAGGGAGATTATCACCTGTTATTTGAGAATTGACCTTTATTGTTATAAATTTCGCTTTGAAAGCAAGGTTTTTTCCTATTTACAAATAAATTCTCTTACAATTTTCTCTTTACAATGCTTTATAAATACGTAAATTTCTTTCATTTATTTCATAAATTACATGCAGTATTACTTTCTCGTATACGAAATATAAAGTCATGACTTTACACCCGCGTCATTACTCCTTTTTACTCAAAAAACGTACCTCAATTACAATTCATCACAAAAAGAATACATAAAATAATACGAATTGCCGAAATAGAACCATTACTAACGCCATCAGAGTCTCGACTGAAATTTTAGAAAAATAATCTTTAAAAAAAAAGAAGAAAAGACAACATGTTGCCATTCAAATAACAGACAACAGCAAAAACTATTTACAAGAAAAATGTTTAAATTGATAGAGCCCCGGTGGCATAATGGCTAATGATTTGGAACGTCACATATAGGAAGAAAAAATATTGTAACCTTCAAAAAAATTTCACCTCGAGATTTTTATGAATCTTCGATTTAGACGTCACTGAATAGAAAAAAAAAATCGAGGGGTGTCTATCTTTGAACATTATGATTCTAAATGCAAAAAGTAGGAAGAATGAAATTTGGCAAGTGGTCACGTAGACTTTACCCAATAATAGAAGAATTCTATCACATTTTGGACGAAATCCGTTACCGAGAAGTCTGTTTGTCTGTGAGGATGTGAACACGATAACTCCAAACCGCAAAGATCTAGACGGATGAAATTTGGCATACAATTTTATTGCCAAAATTGAGATATACGCCAAACGGTCGACGGTCTATCGTCCCGGAACAAGCAAGATAGATGAAATTTTGTACGTTGTCTTGACACGAAAATTGTAGATCTACACCAAACTTTGGACGAAATCCGACAACTAGAAGAAATCTAAAATGCATACTCGATTCCCATCTCCACACTACGAAGCTGAACACAAAACGCATATTGTGTACGTATAAAGTCTAGAGTAGAACACTCCCGCTGATATTTTCTCATAATTTTAAATTTCTTAGTATACTCTCGTGTTTTCACAAACTTCTATTTCATGAAATTTATGTCCGTCTGTATGAATTCATAAAAACACAAGCAGTCTATATGAATTCGTAAAANCACAAGCAGTCTATATGAATTCGTAAAAACACAAGCAGCCGTCGGTACGAATTCGCAGAAACAAATAACCACTGCATGAATGTTATCACTTGGTTAAAAAATAATTTTAATAAATTGAAACATCCTCCAAACGATATTATTTCTGCTTTTCGAAGAAATCTATGTAAAATAAGTGAACATTTTACCTGTACCAAAAATAAAATCCGATATGACTTTCCAGGAACATATTTTCATGTTGCATTGCAAATCTATATAAATAAATGCGAAATTCATAAATAGTTTGAACGGTAGAGAAATACAAACAACTCGGTAGATTTTCTTCACATTTTGTAAGGAGGGTTTCATGACAATTAATAAAATGGTTACTTTTTTCAATAATTTAAAACTATATTTCCATGATTTGGAAAAACTATCATTTTTTTTAATTCCTTTTGAATGAAAATATTACAGTTATTTTAAATCATTTCATTTATTTGCCTAGTTGGCACTACGAATAGGTTCCATGAACAAAATTCGATAGTGTCATCAAAAGAGATTCGAACCGCTATCTAGTATCGAATTTCTCAAAACTATCGATAGTTTTCTCCCGGGTAATACTATCGATAGGCGCATTTTCAGTCGATAGTTTTAAAACAATCGACTGGAACTATCGATAGTTTCTAAACTATCGACTAGAAGAGCACCTATCGATAGTATCGCCGGGTATAAAACTATCGATCGAAACTATCGACTGCACTATCGATAGTTGAACTATCGATGTTTAAAGAACACTAATCGTAGTGTGATAATGTCTCAGGCTTGATTCTTCTGGCTTGACTGCATCAGTCGTTGCTTTCCGTATGTAGTAATTTTTGCAACACGCAATTTACAGAAAGAACACCAACTTAAAAACGTTATCATGTTAATAAAAGCGAACATTCTTCTTTGGAATTAAAGTCCACAGAAAGCAATTTCCATAACTTTAACATTAGCAAAAGCACACGAGTGAAAAATTTGATGAAACAATAAAATTGGTTTGAATTTTTAGTATAAAAGTAAGTTGTAAAAGTATTTGTACAAACTGTGTTTAAAAATTACTTACAAAAAGTTATTAAAATTAAAGAAAAAATTGCACGGAAATAAAGCTGGTATCGTTGAAAAGCTAATTTTTTACAGCTTTTCGAATTTTAAAATGTGTAAAAACGGTTTTTGTGCGATAATATGCTCGGAAGGTTTTAAAATTCGAATGAAAATTTTGGAAAACCCTTTCTTAATGAGCACCTACTACCAAAGAAGCAACTACGTGCCAAATATGGTAGCTGCAGGTCCACCAGTCTGCTCTGCCGAGCGTTTTAAACGATTTCTGTACTACGCAAAACGGAATTTATGGAAACTACGCAAGACTTTATAATGTTAAAATTATCTTTTGTGCGTATACACCTTTCAAATAAAAATAATATTGATGAGTTTTTTTAACCTCACCAGTGGCGTAGCGACCGGGGAGCAAAGGGGGTATTAATGCCCCGGGCGTCAGTTTTAGGGGGAGCCATGGTTTCGAAACATTAATTTTTAAAGCAAAATGTGATGAACGGCATAAAAATAATACTCTACCCCTGGCGCCATTTACGCTTGTTAAGCCACTGATGACGACTGGGATATAATCAAGTCAGTGGCGAATCCAGGGGAGGGGCTATCGGGCTGCAGCCCCCCCCCCCCAGAGCTGAACCAAAATTCTTGATTTAATTTAAAATCACTACAACTGTTTGATCTTAATTTTCATTTTAAAAGAATAGTAATAAAATCGTGACAACATTGCTTTCTGGTTTGACAGGCTCGAAAATTTTCCTACTTTTCTAGTCATTCCACTTGCACTCGTAGCGTTGGCGGGCCGAAAACATTTTTTGGCCAGCTATTTCATTGTATTTTTTATTAAATTATCGAAAGTATTGTAGTGTTCTTTATGATTCTTATTGTCAGCAGAGGAAAGCCTGTAAAGTGAAAGAGTTTTGGTTTACATAAGCCATGAGGTTTTTACATTCGTCAATACGATACAAAATTTTTATGACATCAGCCCCCCCCCCGACCCGAATCCTGGATTCGCCACTGAATCAAGTCCTATTATTCTCGGGGCGCAACTTATTCTTGCTTCGCCACTGGCTATGGGGACGAGATATAAATGCATTCATGTCACTTTTAAAAGTCAAATACGATGGGGGTAGAAAATATATCATGTCCCGGGCGCGGCTTACACAAGCAAAGTCACTGATGATGCAGGGGGGGGGGGCGAAAAAATCCTATCATGATACGGGCGCCACTTATCCTCGCTACGCCACCGAACCTCACTTACTATCTCAAAAACGGGCGGTAGGAAATGAGCATCTATTTAGAATGTCATATTTCATACACATTGTCTTATTAT
Source organism: Araneus ventricosus (assembly GCA_013235015.1). Taxonomy (NCBI): domain Eukaryota; kingdom Metazoa; phylum Arthropoda; class Arachnida; order Araneae; family Araneidae; genus Araneus; species Araneus ventricosus. The sequence goes on along the minus strand of BGPR01000809.1, from coordinate 194,353 downwards.
AGAAGAGTCAGTTCGCGTCAAGTCACACTACATGCGCAATTGCACATACCAACCAGCTTCGCGTTATCTTACGGTATAGTTATAGTACGATATCACGTCCTTTTTCATCCTATAAGATGCACGACGGAGTCCGAAATTGAAAACGGTGTCATTTGACGTGTATCTGGTGGACATCAATTGACTCTATTTATAGAGTCACTACAAAACATGATGCACAAATAAAATTTCATTTCTAAGGTGTACACGAAAGTTGGTGAAATCCTACCATTTTGCCATTAAGTTATTTTCTTGTTTCAAATGACCAGTTAAACTCTTTGCTTTCTCATCTACAAAGTATCCAAAGACAAAGCATTGTAACAATACAAAAATCAGCCTTGAAATTTTGATCAAACTTCACCTGAGCCGGTTTGAAGAAAACACAGTAACTCAAAAACGCAACAAGGCAACTGGATGAAATTAGGCTCGTGGCTTCTTTGGGAGAAATTGCAAATCTGCATCAAATTTTGGGAGAGATTTGTCAAAAGGTTTACTGTCTGTCTATTAGTGCTGGGGAAAAACCTACTGGTTTTAAACGAAAATCGTTTTTTTTTTGTTTCGGTTAACCGGTTTTTTTTGGTTATTTTTTTGTCCCAGTTATAACCGGTTATTTTTTTAAAATCCAATAACCGGGTGAAAAACCCGGTTTGGAAGATAGGCTCGATTTTAGGTTCGATTAGACTGAAATTTACCTAGTTATGAAACTTTGAATTTCATCATCTTAGGCCAATCAACGACAACCGCTTTCTCGAGGCGTCTGTAGGTTGGCGGATTACGGAAAGAATCTTTTTGAACAGATAAATATTGGCCAATGGATTGATTTCCTGTAGAAACAATGTTAATAAAAAAAAAAATTGGTCTACAAACGGAGATTGTTTTTTTATTAAAAAAAAACCCCGAAAACCGCTATTTCAAAAACCGGTTATTTTGAGCGGTTATGACCACCAGGTTAAACCGGAGGTGGAAAAAACCTGCATAACCGAAAACCGGTTATTTTCGCAATAACCGTCATCCCTAATTAGTGTGTGAAGGCAGTGGCGGTTTTTCGCACAGGTGCTAGAGGTGCTCACCTCGTGCCTCGGGACCATAAGGGCCTCAAAATCTCTTCGCCGTATATCGCACTAATAAGCTAACGGCGAATTTACTCACAGAAACTTTAAGCCTGTGGCTTCATATTATCAAAATCCGCCTGACGAGTGAAATACGGTATGTGGTTTTTGAAACAAAATTGCGGATTTGTGTTAGTTTTGTGGAAGAACAGGGAGAGCTACTTTTACGAAACGCAATCTCCAGTTTCTTCACAATAAGACAAAGCTAAATTCGAATCGCACAGTATTATGAAAGTACAGTAAAACACCGCTTATGCGTCGTTTACATTCACACGTCGATTCATCAGTCATGATTCGTTCGCATTCATTGTAATGGTAAAGTGCTTCGCTCGTACGTCGTTTCCCCCCGTTCTAAAATGCAAAATTTCCTTCTTACTAGTAAGTAAACTGTGATAAAGGTATCTTGACTTAGAAATTATTCACAATTGATGAATTAGTAGCAGACAAACTGTCTGGTGCTAATAGATGAAGAAGAAGCTATCCCATCTTCCTTTAAAGACGCGATGCACTCCTTGAAGAACTTCGAACATATTTCTTTTGTCATAAGAATAGTGAGAATTAATGAATTCAATGAACTCAATTCGTAATGCTGTACTTAATATTCACAGATAATCAGCACGTGAGACGACAGTTCAAGATTTTTTAAAAATTAAACTCCAAGCTGCATGCACATAAATCATATATGTATAATTAGTACTCAAAATATGCATTAACGGTATGATTTTTCACACTTTTATGATAAATGTTTAATTTTAAACTTTAATTATTGACTTCCATACTATGTAATATTATAATATAGTCGACTCTCGTTATAACGACCACACATTATAAAGACCATTCCATTATAACGACCAGTGATAAAATCCCCAACTGTGTTTCCCTATGCACTCTATGTTATTTCACTTCCCGTATAACGACCGTCCAATGTCGTCTAATCCCAATACAACGTCCGAATTCAACGTACACTCTTCCCTGTATTTTCCCCAAAAGAACATGTTTTTAAAAGTGTAACTTGAAATGACATTGATTATTGTATTGCCAAGCTTAGATATAGAGTCTTCAGTGTTGCAGTTCAACTTTGACAGGGGGAAAAATTACCACTCGCCACAGCGTGGAAATTAGAACAGGCTAGAATAAAAAATGTTTCAAGTGCTTTTGAGACTTTAAAATGTTTTTTTGAAAGGCAAGAAAATACAGAACATTATTTATCATATTTAACTGAAATGGAAAATTATGTTTTGGAAAAAATCACAATGTAGAAAAGACAAGCAACCATCTCTGATTTTTTTTTCTTTAGAAAATAAAGTCCACCCTTTATTTTCTACTTTAAAATCTGTTTTAGAAATATATTTTTAATTGATAAAATTTTATTTTTAACACCAATGATAAAAAAAAAATAAGTTGAGTATTTAGTTGGAATCTCTTTAATAATCGCTTATTTTTACGGAACTGCTGAGCGTGCACGTGTACATTTTTTAATTATATCCACTATAGCGACCACTCGTTATAAAGAGCTTTTGCTGTGAGACGCAGAGGGTCGTTATATTGAGCGTCGACTGTAGTACTATCGTAAAAAACTTTATACTTTTAAATGAATTAGCATTAGTAGCATTAATCAAAGTTGATTATTAAAATTTCGATTATAAGTCTTTTCATTTATTCGTCGTTTTACGTCAGTCCCTTGAGAGACGTATAAACGGTGCTTTCATATATTGTAATCGTCAAAATAATTCGATCTCAAGATTTTGCAGTACAGATAATATTTTTTCGTTGCTTTACAGTATACTAGAAAGTCGAAGAGAGAACACTCCTGCCGGCTTTGTCTACTTTGCAAAATAGTTCAAACTTCTGACTGAACAGGAAATTAATTGATATTAAAATAATATAGTGACGGAATTAAAACTTCGCGTTAGAACTTGATGCCAAACTGGAACACCCAACATGGAAGACAAATTTCTCATTGCAGTTATTTAACAATGCAGATAATTAAATAATAATTTTTCACTCCGAGTTGCATGACATTTATTTTAAAAAACGAGATGAGACGAAGAGTTAAAAAAAAATACAAAAATTGTTACATTTATTTTCCTCTCTTCACATATGGAGAGTCAAAAAGTTTTATACTTCCCATGTCTCTTTTCCCCTTAAAAGATCCAAAATCACATCTTCAGAAAATCTTTACTTATTCTAAATAAATGTGAAAATTTTCTAGGTGAAATTTCAAATTTATAACAGTTCACTAAAAATAATTTAAAACAAATGTTTATCAGATTTCCTTTTAATGTTTAATTAATATATCAAGAATATTTTATTCCGTCAATAGTTCGTTCTAGTAGCATGTGATCCCTTAGCCACCATCCGTTAGACCTTGGAAGTTATTTTTAGAATGTTTCATTCATGAATTAGAAAGAACATTTGAAAAAAAAAGATTATTATTACTTACTTAAATTTGATCCGGAAAAGAAAACTCCTGAGCTCCGATTTCTAAATATACATTTCAGGACAATTCCAGCAAGTGAACAAAAACTCTGGTCATAACATAGTTTCTTCTCTTTCTTTAACAGGTCCTTGACCGTTCACAAAGAAAATTCTTTAAAGTTAATTTTCAAGAATTCTATTAATTGGACGTGAAAAAATTAATGATTCCAAATATTCTTCACTCTGATGTTAAGGCGAAGGTCGCACTTGAAAATGGACATTTCATTCTAGCGGCCGACAATCGGACGAAACGAAACCGTGAGGTGGACTGTCCATTTCGCTGGTGGGCCGAATAATTCGGCTCATCAGAATACGTGTCCGTCAACAAGTGTAAGTTTTTCGTGGGAAGAAAAGATTCGCGAAGTTCCTTGCATTGTCCAGGGTTACTCGAATCCTTTTTCGGTTCCTTCTGCCGCCAAATATCGCCAATGTTTGTAAAAAAAAGTTTTTTCATCTGACGTTTGTTTTGAAAGTTTACGTCATGTTTTTATGTAGAATGGGGGATTCGAAATGGTTTTTAACGTTAGTTCTTCCTTCTAACAGACTAAATTAGGATTTAAAACAATAGATGTGCATAGGATGAATATGTATGAGCTGAAGAATACAGTATATTGAAATGGGAGATATAATTTTATTCTTGCGAATAAAATGAATAAGTAACTTTTATTCCTGTTTATAGCGTTAGAATGAACTATCATAATAAAAGAAAATGCTCTTAAATCATTGAAAGTAGGTTTCGTGAAACAGAATTTTGTAAAAATGTAAGTTTACGCAATAAGTTAATTTATCGTCTGCTCATTCGATGAAACTAAGACAAGAAAAATCGCACCGATTTGGATGGATTTTCATATGACGGATTTCATTTTCCAATCCAAAAGTTTTAAACTGTAAGTAAGGAATTTTCAAAATTTGATACTATTAAAAATGTGATACTATTTCCTTCCCTGTTAGATTTACATTCATAGGAAAAACTTTATTTTTCATGAAATTATATCAAATTTCAGAAAGAAAAAAATAATTCAAAATTTCCTCATTCTGTCTACAAATTGTACCAAATTTCACAAAGAAATTATATCAAACTTCACAGAAATAGGAAGTTAGAAATCGTAGCAATTAATGCATACATTCCAGATACTTTGAGGTTGTGAATATAATAAACAGAAAAATAATGATTGAAAAGATGATATAAGATTAAGTGACAATATGTCTCGGTTTTTGTCTCATTTTCTTTTACCAGTTTTGAATAAAATGTCCCACATTGTCCTTTTTTTTTTATTTATATGAAAATAGTTCATATTAAAATTTTGAAAGAATAAATTAACTAGATTTAAAGAGTAAGCTTCTGAAAAATTCTCCTTCTCAACTTTCGCCTTATGTAGAATATGGTCATCTTATATAAATATTACAGATGGGTCAGCTTGAAGAAAAAATAGTAGTATTAATGTTTTGTTTATGATTCTTTATCTGTTCCTGTATTCTTTTTGCAATTTCTTTAATTATTTACTTCATTCGTTGAAATAATCGGCTGTTCGTGTTCATGTGCATGAATGAAATGAAATCTTTAGATATCAAGAAATTGCAACTATTTTTTGTTTTCCAATCCACATTATATGTCGAATATACATCTCCAATGCCGCGTAGTGCATTCGTCTTTTCTTAATGTAACCAAGATGAAACAGTTTCGATTTACAAGTATATTGAATAAACAAAATTTGTGCAGCAAAATATTTAAAAAGAAATCTAATATACAATAAAAATAAATATTGAACATATTTGGTCATGTATCAGTACCAGATGAAAAATCAAATATTTTTATTTAAATAAAATCATATAAAACAAAATTTAGATTATGAAAAGGGCTAACCATTTCAGAATTATTTCAAACGCAAACGCATATGTAACATTTATTTAAACAATTGTTCATACTTGTATTTCTTTAGACGAACATGATATAACTGTAAAAATATTTATGTTTCGGCAGCTGTTAACAGAATACCATTCCGAACTTTTCATATCATTACTTCTGGCTAAGCAGGAGAATAAGGAAATAAACGGTCGAAAACACTGAATTTTTAAAGGATGAGTGAATTTATTTAATGATCAGAACTTAAAAATGAATTAAATTGCTTAAAAGTGAGATAAAAGAATGTACATTTTTCTAAATAATTCAGGGAAGCGAAAAATTCCAATGCATTGCGCGAAAGAATAAAATTGAAGAATTTTTAACATCCAAGTACTAGGGATGGGAAAAACCAACCGTTTTTTTTTTTTTGTTTTGTTTTGTTTTGGTTAAACGGGTTTTTTTCAGGTTATTTTTTGCCCGGTTATAACCGGTTATTTTTTAAAATATAGTAACAGGGAAAAAACCGGATAGGAAGATAGGTTCGAGTTTAGGTACGATTAGACTAAAATTTACCAAGTTATGAAGCTTCGAATTTCATTATTTTAGGCCACTCGACGACAACCGCTTCCTCGAGGCGTCTGCTGGTTGGCGGATTACTGAAAGAGTGTTTATGAACAGATAAATATTGGCTTATGGATTGATTTCCTGTAAAAACAATATTAATAAAAAAATTCTCTACAAACGGCGTTTTTTTTTTATATAAAAAATTCAAAAATCGGTTAATTTGAGCGGTTATAACCACCAGGTTGAAAAAAACGGAGATGAAAAAAACCTGAATAACAGAAAACCGGTTATTTTCGCAATAACCGCCATCCCTAAGAGCAAATATTGTGATTGATTTCAATGAATTTCTACGTTTCTGGGCATTTACGAGAAGGCTAAGCTACGCCATTTGCCCTTAGACCGGCTTTTTAACCACCCACTTTTGTCGAAAAATTAGGCAAAGTATTCACGGATGTTCCAAAGTTTGTTTTGAGACAAGGTTCAAAGTCTTAGTATTCTTCCCACCCATCTCCTCCTCCCCCACACGGGGGATTTCGAGTTTCGTTTCTACCTTCGACACGAGGTCCCAATGTAGGCAGATCCTTTGTTTTACCGCTACTTTCGAATCGATGCCCCAAATTGGAATCGGCTTATAGAGTTTTGGATTTTGAGTTCGTCGAAATTCCACCACTTCCAATTCATTTGCTCCAAATTTCATAGGTTTTCGACCTTGACGATTGGTTTTTCTTTCCCGTGTTCCAAAAATTCCAGAATGGATCAACGGTGAATGGCCCGTTTTAGACCTCTTTGAGTCCATCTTTAGGATTATGTCTGTGCGTCTGTCGGTCGGTCTGTAAACATGATAACTGAAAAACGCAACAAGCTAAACAAATGCATTTTGGTATGCTATCTTTCTACCAACATTGTAGATTTCTATCAAATTTGAACGAAATCCGTCTAAAGGAAGTCTGTCTGTAACACGATCACTCAACAACATAACGAAGCAGACAGATGAAATTCGATATGTTACTTTATTATGAGAATTGTAGATCTGTTATCAAATTTTGGACTATTTGCATCAGCTGGTTGACTGTCTATCTTTTCATGCGTATGTGAACATGGTGACTTGAAAATGCAACAAGGTAGTTGGAATTCAGTACATGATCTTCAGGGGTGTAGTGGAGGCAGTGATGTGGGGTGGATAAATATCCAGTGGGTAGGTAAATATTTTTTGGGTAAATACCCCAAAACTGGGTATTTTGCGGAAAAAACTTTTTGAATGCTGATTCACAATGAAACATACAAACTTCTATAAATACCCAAAAACTTGATATTTTGCAAGGAAAAAAAAGTATTTGTGAATGACAATTCAAAATTAAACTTAAAACTTATAAATACCCAAAACTGGGTATTTTATAAAAAGAAAGTATTTGAGAATGGTGATTCAAAAAGAAATATTAAATTTATAAATACCCATACACTGAATATTTTGCAAAAAATTGTATTTGTGAAGAATGGTATATCAAAATAAAACATATAAAATTTATAAATACTGCTAACTTTATATTTTGCGAAAATAAAAAAAAATGCATTTTAGAATGGTGATTCAAAATGAAACATAAAAATTACAACTATCCCCAAACTGGATATTTCGCAAAAAAAAGGTATTTGCGAATGGTAATTCAAAATTAAACAGATAAAATTTGAAAAAATGGGTATTTTGCAAAAAAAAAAAAAAAAGTATTTGCGAAAGGTGATTCAAAATGAGATAAAAAAAATAAGTAAGTACCCCAAAACTGGATATTTTTTTTAAGCATTTGCGAATGGCGATTCAAAATCAAACATATAAAATTTATATACATAATACATAATTTATAATTTTTTAAAAGTTTTTACTAAATTATAAAAACCAATTGCTAACAGGATTCAGAATAAAGTATTTTAAAACTTAAATGAGATCGGAGATAATTTAGTTTTTCCGGTTTGAAGCTATGACACTTACAATTGAGTAATAATTTTTAACACCGTTTATGCTATACTAGTCGCCTTCGGCAATCATCTTTTCGGCGGGAATATAATTTCAACTGACTCTCTTATACAAAATTTGATATTCATGGTTCCCTTAACAAAGTAATTTGAAACTTCAAAATGGGATAAAGATTTAACTCGCGTTCTTTATGTAGCCTTGCACTTGTTCTGTTCCTTGTCTATTTGAAAGTCCCTAATGGAGTCAAGTAACATCTAATTGTGTACGTAATCGACACGAACAACAGCAATTAATTAACAATGAATTTAACAAACTTGATTTCAACATCGAAATACTGCGGCATGTTTTACGTCCATCGGCATGTTAGCTGGCTTATAACATGCCGATAAAATGAATTAAAACATAGCAACCAAAATTGTTCAGTTAACTGGATTATTTCTTAATATACTTACTATCTTGAGAGCTACCCTTACAGATTGCGTAGATAAATTGATTAAATGAAAAAGAAAGTAAAATCCAATAGGATATTTATCTTAGCTTTCAGCAATGGAAGAGAAACACTCAATTAAATATTTCATGACCATGAAAACAGTTTGAATTTCATTGTAACAATGAAAAGTATTGTTTTAATATTCTGCTTAAAAATATTTTTAAAAATTTATTAATATTAGAGAAACATCGAACGAGAACTTAACTGATATCGTTAAAAGGATAATTTTTAAAATCTTCAGATGGTGTAAAAATCATTTTTATGGTGTAATATTTTCGGAAGTTATTAAGGAAAAATGCCAAAATGTCGCTCAAATTGTAATGAATTAAAATTTCAAAAAAAACCCCGGCTACGAGGTGCACATTCCCACGCTTAAAAGTATGTTTGCACAAATTTCGTTTCTCTAAGCCTAGCGGTCTTTTCCTGTACAGCACCAACATGAACCCATTTTCCTTTATTCTTAATAGAGATAGACATCACCAGTGAATTTTGTGATCCATAATTTACTCACATTGCCGTGCTGGACATTAATTCATTCTTGTTTTGATTTAGTGAATACAGAGTCATTTACTTTACGTGTATTAATATTACTACATAAAAAAAGGAAAAAGTTACCTGCATGGAGCTTTTAATGTTAAGAAAGGATAAAAGCATCCAATGTAAGTACCGTAATGTTGAGTATAAACATGCCAATGTAAGCAAAATGGAGAAACACATACAAAATATTTCAAAAGTACTATTGGATTAAAAAAGGTTTTGAAAGGGATAAAATAGATGATGAATTTTCTTTTAATCAAATTCCAACCATGACAACTACATCAAATTTAGAGTTTCAAGAACATTTAAGTATTGTTGTTTATGATTCATATGAATCCCATCTAACCAGGAAACTTTGTGTGAGTGTGCGTATCTAATATATTGTCAAATAATATAACAGTTTCAGCAACGAAAGAATTCAAATTTCTTGTTGCTGAAATGCTGTTACAAAGATAACTTAACTTTGTTGAAAGTAATATGAGTGAATATCACTTTCAAAATAATTCTCTTTTTAAAAACTGTTAGAACTGAAACATCTGCTAACTTTTCATCAGCAATGTCTGGTACTTTGACTAATTAATCCAAAAAGAATGATAAACAATTGTATCTTTCATTTTAGTTTCTATTATCAGCTGTTTATCATTTTAAACCAAACTCATTATTTTCTTTTCTTTATTTAGTTAAAATAACTCATTTTTAAAAAGCAACAATTACATTATTATTTCTTTACTCATTGCATTAAAAAAGGATTGACATTTAAGCCACACAAAGATCTATGATATAGAATTGCGTTTTTAGATTGATTTTTTAGAATTTATATAATTTAAAAGGTTCATAAAACTAGATTTCTTTTTTTTTATCTTACCTAATGCTCAATGTATTGATTACCTAATGCTCAATGTATTCTATACATATTTATGTAATATAGAGAAATTATATTTCACAGCAGAGCCTGTATTTTATCTGAATATAGTTAATTGAAGAATAAATACCCAGGTAAATATCCAAAATGGATATTTACCCGGGTAAATACCCTGGGTATTTACCCTTAAAAATAAATACCTGGGTATTTTACATCACTGAGTGGAGGCGAAACGCACCGAAACGGCGCTCCGACACTGCTTTTTTTTCAAAAAAAAAATAAATAAGAAAAAATTGTGAAAACGTCTTTAAAACAGCACGGTTTTTATCTCCCAGGTTAGAACGTTCCGGCACTGCTTTTAGAGCGTTCTGTCACTGCTTATTTTGCGGCTACACCACTGATGATCTTCACTCTAAAGTTATAGGCATGCGTTCATTTCTGTGCAAAATCCATCGCAGATTAGACTTTCTGTTCGTTTGTCTGTCCTCGTGTATGTGAACACGATAATTAATGAGGAGACCAATCGCCCATCTTTTGTAAGTTCTGTCCTATCTCGAAAAGTGTTCTCCTTTTCGATATTTAAAGACCCATCGGCAAATCTCCGTATTTGATCGATGCCGAGCCGATCCGTTGTAATCATTTAAATAATTAATAGGCATATAAGCATAATTACAACATAAAATGTTACAAATGTTCTTATTATGCATTTATCATTTTATAGTGTATTCGGTGTTATTGTTGTAATGAATAAAATGCTTCTTATAATTTACGATATTTTTCTGCTTCAATGTATTTGTGTCCTTCTTTTCATTTCAAAAAAGTTGGTCATCTTATGACTAAGAAACACAATGAGCTCGATAAATGAAATTTGGTATGTGGTCTCGACACCAAAATTGTAGATTTTGTGTTGTACTTACAAGATTTCATGAAGAATCTTGAGCCTTCTTTGCAAAAATAATATATTTATTGACGATTTCCACAACACAGAGATTTTACACAAACACGCACATAACATTAATTCACATCGAATTCCATCTTAACAACGTTTTTTCTTCTTCGTTGCTAGGCAACGTTCGCTCAGACAAAAATATCTTTGTCATTCTATTTTTAAAACCTGAAAAGAATTGATAACAAACGATTATTTAATGAATTTCTTTTACGGCCAAACGCTATTTTTAAATTAATTTCTTTTTATGACCAAACGATTTTTTTTATCTAATTAATTTCTTTTCTTTAAATATTTTAATAATTCTACAAATACTACATGTTTTTTTATTCGTTTGAAATATTACAATCTGTATCAAATTTTGAGCCCGATTGGTGATCGGAAAAAGATGCTAATTGCATATTCGATTCTTTTCACTCTACTACGAATAGGGATTGCAATCCGGAAAACCGGATCCGGTAATCCGGCATCATTAGACGTCTACCGGATCCGGTAAATTAAAAAAAAAATACATGAAGCCGATTTCTTGAAAAAATACTCGCGTTGTTGAAAGAGTAGGTACTTAAATGCGTGATGTGTACGAGTCCTTCGACGCTGACTCACCAGCTTCACATATAGACATTCTTATTGTTCAATTGATTGTTGAATTATGTTTATGTTGCATTTACGAGTACGAGAATGATTTAAGTAGATAATTAGACTTAGAAATGAATTGAGTAATGATCCATATTTCTGATTTTTCTTTATAATACGACTTTCTTCTTACATAGTGACCGAAATAACGTTTTAAATTGTAAGTATGTACCTATTTGTGTTGCATTGCAGGTACTAGTTTAAAAGTTCTAAAACAAACATGTCACTTTTGAAACCAATTCAAGATGAAAACAGGAATATTAATATACTTACAGAATAAAAAAAAGATGATGATGATACAAGACGAACTGATGATACATTTACTATGCCGAAAAAAAAAAAGTTGTAAGACTAGAAATGAAAAATATCTTAGAAAGAGTTGTTCAAGATGATAGCTTTAAAGAAAACGTAGATAATATAGTAGAAAATAACTGAGATTCATCGTCATTGAAAAGTGATTTGACATTGCAGAAAGAATTACAAATGCAAATCCAGCAAGATATGAAAACCTAGAGCATAAATATCAAAAAAAAAAAGAAAAAAATTATGAGAAAACATTAAGAAAGGAAATGGCTGCATGTGAAAGTGAAAGAGTTCGAGGAAAATACTTGTCTTCTATTCATGAGTATTTGTTGACAATAAAACCGACAAGTGTAGAAGCAGAAAGGGCTTTCTTGCCGCTGGTTATATTTGTAGCTCTGTAAGAAGACAGATGATACAATTAACACTATTTGTTTCCTACGATAATATTTTCAAAACCAAAGTGAGTTTTTTTTAATTGTTTTACTTAAAATAATAATTTAAAGTAAGTATATTAAAAAATACGAAGAAGTTATAAACTCGTTATTGTATAATTGTGCCATTGGTTAAACAGATTCATGATGACTGTCATAATTATAAGAATGAGACTGCTTGGCGTGTCTAAAATACCTAATTATTATGATCTCAGTTGATAAGCTTGATTTAGTTAGATTTAATATAAGTTACTTACATAATATAAGTTACATTACACGTTGTCATTTGTGAAATCTAGTAAGTGAGACTGAACTTAACCGCCCATCATTATCTAATTATTACTAAACTAATATAACAATTACAATTTAACTAGTTACACTGTACTAAATTCGTATTGTTGATTCATACGTAAATGTTGATTAATTATAACAGTGTAAAAAAAGTTGATTTCATAAGAAATTAACACTTTGTTAATAAACTTTGTAATATACTCACTTTATCGTCTTTTATACAGTTGATTTTGGAATGAAAAGGCAAAATAGTTTTGATGTGTCCAATCCGGCCGGATCCGGTCGGATCGATGGGAATCCGACCGGATTGAAATTGGTGCCGGATTGCAATCCCTACTACGAAGCTTAACTCAAAACGCGTCGTATTGTGTTAAAAATCGTATACGAGATTGTCGAGAGTAGAACACTCCTACTGGTATCACCTACCACATTGGTATATATAACAGATTCATGAATAAATGAATGTATTAAGTGATGTGCTGTCGGGTTTCATGACGTAAGAGCCAGACATGGTCATTCTGCGCTTAATGTACGATGAATATGTAAAGTGACGTTAAAAACTATAAAACGTATCTGAACTTGCTCACTGAACTTGAAACCACTTATATCGTTAGAGACATGCGGTAAATGGACAAGAACACCACATTCGTTATACAAGGTGTTCACTCTATTCGTGACCAATAGTTAATTTCTAAACCTTTAGAGATAGACATATTCTTCCATTTGCTAAGATGTTTCAAATAACAGAAGGAATTATATTTTATGTCGTTTTAGTTAATAAATATAGTCCTAAAAAATTACGAATATTTTTATAAAGTCCCCCGGTCCTATCAGTTATATTTAGTAAAATATTCTTGGCACACTAACATTTTAAATAAAAAAAAGTTCCTCTTTCCTGCTGCTAAACCCGACTGAGTTATGAAGCTTTGAATTTCATTATTTTAAGCCAATCAACGGTCACTTCCAGCAAGCGTTGCTTACTGATTTGTTTCTCGAGCAACTTCTCGTTACTTAGGTCTTCCTCGAGGCATAGAAATAGTCTAAAATCGTCTGAAATTTATAGAAATGAAGTTTCAGAAACATAGAACTTTTTTTTTTTCTTGCTTGAAATGTTTGTCAAGAATATGCTATTAAATATGACTCATAAGACCAGAGGACTGTATAAAAATGTAGACTTCGTAATTTTTTCAGAAGTAGATTTATTGTTTCGAATAACCTAAAATATAATTCTTTAGATCATTGAAAGCATTTTTCCAATTTGAAATATATGGTCGGTTTAGAAATTAGCTATTGGGCCACGATTAGAGAGGACATTTGGTATATAAAAACCATGCTGATTAAAGCAGCAAATATGCAAGTGAGGTAAAATCTAGTGAAAAAATTTACTAGCAGGCAATAAGTAAAAATAAAGCAGGAAGAATTTTAGCATTTAGAAAATAAAAAAAAAAATTTGAAGATATAACGAAACCTTCAAATATGAAATGCTTATTTCTTATAATAGATGAACATTGATGGAGTTACTTCACATGTCGTCTCTAACACATGACAAACGCAATTAGGCACATAATCTAACAACGATTTGTCCAAACTGCGAAGTGACGTCACGTCCTTTATCCTTATGCAAGATGTGCAACTGATTCCAAAATCAGATTAGTGCGGATGATTCGACATGTATCAAGTGAACATGAAATAATTCTATTCGCATTAGAACTTTTTGTCTTGGAGTAAAAGAATACCACTAGACAATGTTTTTGTGAAATATGAATTTTGGTTTAATTTATTTCACGATTTTATCAGCGTCACATTCTTTAACGTCACAGTTATCCTCCAGTGAGGAATTATGTAAAGGTTTAATATTATTTTCTATAAGAATAAAGTGATTTTTTTATTTGATTAACGCCTTGTTTCGAAGCTACACTTGGGCTATTTGAAAGTAGACCTCGCAAGTTTTAAGTCTGGTCGGATGACCAGAATGACGCCTGGATTGCCACTCTATTCCTGCACTTTTAAAGATTTCTGAGTTGGTCAAACTGATGCAAAATGTTTTGTTGTTTTATTTATATTTTACGACAAATTTATTATTCATAATTTGTAACAATTATCAAACTGTTTTCAATTCTTGTATGCTTCTTTTATGTTTTAAAGTATATTTTTTCACTGCAGTATGTAATTACTTGTTGGAAAGCAACATTTACAGAGTTACTTAGCTTTCTAGTGTGCAACATTGGAAATCGGGTTGCTAAAAATATTGGACTCTTCTAGATTAGGGATGTGCAAACTTTTTACGCCGGTTTTGCTTTTAAAAAAAAATGGCGGGCCAAAATAATTTGTTATAAAACTGAATCAAGACTAAAAAAAAAATATATATTCTTAAAAGTTATTTAATACTAATGCGATGAATGGAGCTGCCTTTCTAAAAATTCCTCATAATCTGGTTTGAACAGGGATGTACTGATTATACTATTACTTTAAAATCTATGATTGGCCGTAAAGAACCTTTAAGGGTGCCGTAGTTTGCCCATCAATGAGCTAGATATTTCTAGCCGTTGATTAGCTACAAATTTTTGGTCAGAACACTCAAAAGCTGTAGTCATTTATAAATTCGACAGCAACCAGCAAAGTTGGAATTTTCATTAATCGGATCAATGACTGGAAATGGAAAATCATGGATTTTTTTTTTTAATCCGGGTTTTTTCTAGATTTTTTTCTACAGAAAAATGATTATTTGACATAATCAGAACACTGCTTAGCAAATTATCTTTTTATAAAAGTAATCTTTATTTAATTTGAATATTTCTGAACGTAATACTGATTTCTTTTTGCTAAATTTATGCGAATAGAAAATTTAGATTTTTTTAAATGCATCCACTGTTTTTCCAACTTCGTGATGTTTTAAAAACATGACATGTGAAATTTTTTTTAATCGTTCCGCCAGAAATATTTTTCCCAGGCTAAAACATAACTTTAAGTGTTTTCCAAAACATACTAGATGAAAACAATACCATTTTCCAACAAGTCATTGTTCTTTCAGATCGCATTTTTTGTTCTGTAGCAGAACAGCATCCAAACCAAAATTATTTGATTTTTTTAAGAAAAAAAAATTATTATTGCAAATCAAAACGAATCATTTTGAAACCAAACGGAGCAAGACAAACGATTCTGGGAAGATAACAAAAAGAGCTGAAAACTGAGAGAAACGGTGCGATAATAAAAATACCGCTATGAACCAAACGAATGCGAATGTGGAGAAAGCAGCCGATTTTTCATTTCTTCCCCCCTGTGTTGGCCTCGGTGAAAAGAAAGAGGTGGTTACTCGCTCAACCGGATCAACCGCCTCTCTTGCGATTTTGGTTTTGTTTTTGGATCGCTGTATCACTCGTGTTTCGAGATTCACCGATTTGGCGAATTATCGCTTCTAAAAATGATTTTAATTTAACAGTGATTTACTGAAAAATTTCTTAGTATCGAGCTTCTGTTAATTGACTGATTGATGAATAGTGCTTTAAATAAAAGTTCTTTTTATTAATCATTAATTCATGCATTAATTTTTAATTATTTTCAAATTTTGTGGAGCGGAAGTAAAAAAAAAATCATAAACCTTAAAATTCTTTCAAACCCGAATGTACTATAATGAATTTCTCAATAAGTCACGTTCTGTTTATGCGTTATTACAAAATGCATAACTGTCTTAGAATATATTTCACGACCAAATGGTAATAGGTATAAAAAACTTATCTTTTTATTATAAATCTTCACAAAATATATACTTGAATAAATAAACCAGAAAAAAATTAAGTTTTCTGTTGAAGATCCAACCATCAAAAATCAAGGTCAAAAAATTTATGTACTATTACATGCACCAAATTAATACTATGTTTCGTGGCTTTTTTTTTTTTTTTTAGTGTGGTCAATTTGAACTTTAATAAATTCTCTTAACATTCTTGCTGAGTTGCTACCAATATTTTTGTGTTCGTGTTTTCAAGAGATTTCTCAATTAGCTGCTTTATCTATAAAATATCTGTTTTCAACATCACAAATGGTGAAATGCAGTAGTAGTAAATGGTGAATGCAGAAAAATAAAGTACGTGATAAAAAACAAAGCTTTTTCTTTTCTTGACAGAAATAGTAATAATGGAAAACTTGACATCTTGTATGATTTATTTAAATGCTACGCTATTATTATTATTCATACCATATATCATATACAATTACAATAATATATTTATGGAATTATATATTATAAATGGAATGAATAACATAAATGGAATTATTATAATAATTCCATTTATACACTTGTTGTTGATGTCTACATAATTGCTGAGGTTTGCTCAAAGAGGTAAAAGGAAAAGATATCTTTCGACAGCGGAATGAGTAAAATAAGCATAGTATTATAATTATCTCTATCTCTATCTCTGCCAGTAATAATGGAGAAGGTGTTGACGCTCTACAGCAGCGTTTCTCAACCTTTTGGATTGTGCGGACCACCTGTTGTGTAAAACATATTTTGAGGCCCACTAAATAAATATATAAGTAAAAAAATACATATATACTATATGCGCGTATATGTCAGTAATTAGTAAAGCTTACTGTAAAAGTATTAAAAATATATTGATTATAAAGCAAAAAACCTTTATTATTATTATTGAGCTGTCACAATATAAGAAAACTCAAACACAAGCGGTCAGGATTCAAAATAAAATTCAATGGAATTTTTGACATTGTTTGTATCCTACGAGAGAGTAAATATCTGAATTAAAACTTGACAGTTTCAGCCTCAAGTCTTTCTACATTCAATTTGCTTCTGAACTTATGTTTTCAAAAAACTAAAGTTGAGAAATCACGTTCACACAGATAAGAGATTAAGAACCCCATGGAATGTCTCAGTACAAGTGTGGCATTTGCTGGATATTGTTGATGAACATTTATCCAGAACGGGTACGATGTTGTTCTAAAAAACGATTTCAGAGTACGATCACATGAAATTTCAATTGACGAGTTTGCTTCATTTTATGGTCCTTTCATTTTCTTTTATGTAGTCTTCTTTAATTTTCAGAAAGTAGTATTTCTAAAACAAATATGAAAAGGTCTACTAGCTCTCTCGACTTCGACTCTATCCACGGCCCATGGGTTGGGAACCGCTGCTCTACGGGATAGAGCGCTACAGCTGGAGCTTCAAAATTTGGCACAAACATACTTTGGAGGGTGGGAATTTGCACCTCTGAGGTTTTTTTACTTTTTCGTATACGAAGTATACAAAGAGAAAATATTGTAATCCTCAAAAAATTCGAACTCGAGATTTTGACGGATCTCCGCTTTTTAGACCTCCCTGAGTCCGAAAAACACAATTTGGGAATTATGTCCGTCTGTCTGTGAACACGATAACTAGAAAACTATTAGAGATAAAGGGATGAAATTTGGTATGTGGTCTTTACACATAATTTGTAGGTTTCTATCAAATTTTGGACAAAATCCGTCAACGGTCTGTCTGTATCTCCGAAGTCATGCGAACACTATAACTCAAAAACTTGAATAGCTAGATGGATAAAATTTGGTACACAGTTTTATCGTTATGAATGTAGGTCCGTATAAAATTTTAGGCCAAATCCGTCAAAGGGTTGACTGTGTGTCGGTCTGTATAATCGCATACTTGTTAAGCATTCGTTTCAAAACCGATCTCCATGCGCATGCGTACTTAGCCATCTCTGGTACCAAGCGGGAGGATTACGTCACTTTGTCCTTGAGACGGAGTTTGTGATAGATATGTTTTATCTCCTGTTTTGTTTTCGCTCGCTCTTATAATAGCGGATCTTGCTGGAGTGTGATGGAAAATAAATATTGCCAAGTTTTAACACATAGGCATCTCTTTTAATATGATTCTTCACTTAAATATTTTGCAATCACTATAATCTGCAATGAAAAACCTTCTGATATTCTTTGCATTCTGGATTACAGTAGGTTAGATTTTTTTTATCCACGCAAGGGGAGGGGAAATTACAAATTTTTGACCAGTATACGAGAAAGTTTAGGGGAGGCCACTCCCACTGGTTTTTTAATTTTTTATTTTGATTAAATTTTTTCTTAAATTAAAAAATAAGCGAAATTTTAGCGTTTTCCCTTGATAACTTCGGGAAATAGTACAGCACGAAAATTATTTTTACACCATTTTGAAAATTCAAGAACTTATCTTCTCTATGATACCTATTTAGTCACTTTACAATTGTTTCTCTAATTTTAATAAATTTTTGAAGATATTTTAAGCATAATTTAAAACAATATTTTTCATTATTGTAATGGAATTCAGATAATTTTTATTATTACTACAAATATTTTATCCTGTTTTTTTTCCATTGTTGATAACCAAGGTATGAAGATTTGGATGTTTTTTTTTTATGTATATTGAGTAGGTGTCTTTTTAAAGCATGGTTTTGATACAATTTTTGAATTTTTATTTTGTGGTAATTACAAATAAGGTTTAACTTCAAAAGTAGACAATGATGAAAATGTTTGCTGAGGAAATCGTTATTACTTAACTACACATAAAAGATTTTATTGAAATTTTTCACAACAAATATTCCCGGCGAACCAGCTGGTTTCCAATGGCGGCTAATTATATATATAACAGCAGAGATATGCTTCAACAGATAAAAGAAAAAAAGCAAAATATCAAACAGCGAAATATGTAAAATAAGTATATATATTTATAATTATTAATATTTATAAGATGTCTAACGTTTACTCACACAGGTAAAAGGAAATGTAATCAAGATATGCCTAAAAAGGAAGCGTTTAAAATTGCCTAATGTAATGGAAATGTCTGCAAGTTTTTTGATTTAAATAAAATCTTTTCCCGTGTCATCCCAATCAAACCGTTCAGTGACCGGAATGGTCACGGCTATGAGACAGCGTTTTGTTCTGTGACTATAAAACACGTTCTTCATTAAAAGCCATTAAAAACCGCATGGCATTTCATCAAATGTGAATCCATCAATTTTAACACTGTTCAAAGGAGTTTCTCTGTTAAATTTGTGGAATGAATTTGTATTTCTCGCTAGATTTGTTACGAAATTTAACAGGGAATCAACCGCAAATATTTTTATTTTATAGAATAAGGCTACATTTCCATCCAATGAACCTCTTGAAAAATACTTTTTCTTTTTATTGCCGAACACTAAACACATTTTACTTCTTTTTTCTAAATAACGGTAGTTCCTGGAAATTCTTTTCTGGTTTATTCAAGGAATTATTTATATAAAGTATTAATTTTTACTTTCTAGTAATTACTTTCTCGTAATAATTTAGAATCCAGGTTGAAATTAATAATTAAAAACTTAACGCAATTTGACTAAATTTGGATTACTAAAGTGTGTAGTGATAATTAACTGTAATATTAAGTTACGTGAACTATCGTTAAAATTAACACCAGACCCCCAAAACATCCACCTTAGAAAGTAATTAGCGTAAAGCCGAATTTTACCCCCACTCATAGATTAATTACTATCAGGGGAGCATTTTTACAAAAATCGCTACTGACAGCTGCAAAGTCTCGAGATCGAATTATTTTGACGATTACAACACAGTAAAGCACCGTTTATACGTCTTTCAAGGGACTGACGTAAAACGACGTATAAATGAAAAAGACGTATTATGGAAATTCTAATAAACAACTTTGACTAATGCTACTAATGCTAATTCATTTTAAAGTATTAATTTTAATGTTTTTTGAGATAGTAACTAGTACTGAGTAACTAGTTTTTGAGATAGTAACTAGTAGCATGGAAATTAATAATTAAATTTTAAGATTAAACATGTATTATCAAAGTGAGAAAAATCATACCTTTATTGTATATCTTGAGTACTAATTACGCATATCTTATGCGATTTATGTGTATGTAAGTTTGCATTTAGTTAAAAAAAAATCTTTAACCGTTGTCTGACGTGCTGATTGTCTGTGAGAATTAAGTTCGGAATTATGATTCGAATTCATTCAATTTTTTTTTTCACTATTCTTTTCACACACACAAAAAAAAAAAGTTCGAAGCTTTTTCAATGGAGTAGACTCCATTGCGTCTTTAAAGAAAGGTGGAATGAGTTCTTTATCATCACTTAAATTAGCACCAGACAATTTGTCTTCTATTAATTCACCAATTGTGAATAATTTTAAACTCATGGTATCCTAATCACAGTTCATATATAAGAAAGAAGGAAATTTTCACATTTCAGTACGGCGGAAAACGACGTTTAACCGAAGTTTTGCGTCGTTTAAACGAAGTACTTTATCATTACCATGAATACGAATGAATCGGGACTGTGATGAAACGACGTATAAATGAGAGACGTATAAACGGTGCTTTACTGTACTTTCCGAGAATACACTGTATACGAGAAAGTACACTGGTGTGCAAAAGTTAAAAATAATTCTTAAGATGCGAAAAATTTGGAGTTAATACGGATACTATGGTTGGCAATCAGTTGCGGAGAATCGTGGGACATACTGTCGTCGGAACTCACATTTTAGAGTGAAGATTCGGTCACGACGGCATTTAGGGTTGCGACCAGAAAGTGACGAGGACGAAAAAGGATTTCGACCCATCCCGTTTCACAGAAAGCTGATACTGAGTTGAAGCTTTAGTCAATGGTTTTGTTTGATGTCCATAATATTTACATGTATTTTCGTAAAAATGGCATGAATGTTCGAGGGGATATAAAGTAAAAAAAAAAAAAAAAATTCCAAATTTTCCCGCATGTTTTTTGCTTATAACATGCAGAGTTTTCAATCAAATTATACGAAATTTGCAGAATATTTGACAATATGTAAAAGAAGCATTGTTTCAAAATTTGGATTAAATAATTTGAATATTAAAGAAAATATGAATACTTGCAGTAAATAATTTTTTAAGGCGCATGCGCAAAGGTAGCGTAATTTTTCTTGTATAACTTCAGAGTCAGATACATAGCACAACTTTTTAAAAAAATTCCAGTTCAATACCGTTAATATTCAGAAAGATATCGGTATTGTAGCGATGGGAATTTCCGTACACTCTAAGAGAAGCTACATAATAAGGGTCCATGCACAAGTATTAAGCTCTGTAGGGCCCTTAGGCAATGGATATTTCGGGGCCCATTTTGCCCTCCCCAAACAAGATATTTTTTATTGATTTTAATTTAATCTCTAAATAAGCAGTTTTTTAAGTAACATATATAACGAGAAATTGAAGTAACAAGACATTTAATTGCGGATTTAATTCTCGCTTGTAAAAAAATATCATGTAATTTTTTTAAAAATGATAAAAAAAAATTACAAAACGTTTTAAACGCATTTTAGATACTCGAATACAAGGTTTGCAATGGCCATCTGAATAAAAAAGTACCACATTGATCTGCAGTGGACTTCGAAAACATGAAGAAAAAAAAATCCTAAGAATAAATTTTTGAAATTTAAGCGATAGTTGGTTTTAATTCGAATATGTTCAAGTGCAGGGCAATTGTAAATCAAATGAAAAAACAAAATTATACAATTCTGAAAAGATACCGCAAAAAAAAAAAAATCTTGAGGCCTTCTAAAGTTGCGGGGTTCATAGGCAGTTGCCTACATTGCCTATTTAATAATCCGACCCTGGTCCAGAGGGCGCGTACCACAGGTTAGGAACCACCGGTTTAGATCATAACTTGATCAGCCTTCTTATTATACGGGTTTTTTAAATTATCGATGAATGTGCACAATATGAAAAATCAAGCATATGTTCCGCAAAATTAATACCGGCGCACGAAACATTTGCTAGGCCGATTTGAATTTTTAGCATTTTAATGCGTGATAGAACTCAGTAGAGAAAAACAAAAGCACAAAAAAAAATCATGTTTCCGCCCGGGATCGAACCGGGGGCCTTGCGCGTGTGAAGCGCACGTGATAACCACTACACTACGGAAACACGAAAGCTGGACGTTAAACTAAAATGAAATGCAAATGTCATTTTGAAAAATTTATTTTTTCCTTGTTTTATTTCAAAATTAAAATACCAGACAAAAAAAGACTTTCATTGTTTGCAATTTTTTTTCAGAATGCAGTATATTAATTTTTATGTATAAAATAATAGTTTAATACACTTATAAGGCTTATATATATTTTATTTTTCAACTCTGTCTGGTTTATTAAAGTATTAACCGTATTTATTCAGTGGCGGCGATTGGTGGTAAAAGCGAGGAGGCCAAAAAACAGGTGCAAAGCTCATGGTTAAGGGTGATTGTGCAGCTTCTTTTTAAGGAGCACCCAAAGGGTAGAAGTCTGACTTGGCTCCAATGCCTACTGACTTTAGCTGGGCATATTGGTCTGGCCTTCACACCTAGGGTGGCCCTGCCAGGAGAAAATCTCCCGGTGTACTTCAGGGCGGTATGGATATTATCAGACAGTCGAAGTTCAATACAACACTTGAAAGACTGGAACAACGTGGGCGATCGAACTAGCATATCTATACTCAAATTACTTAGACATATAGGCGTGGATCATGAGGTGCACCTCCAATGGATACCCTCCCACGTGGATATTTATGGAAACGAGGTTGCTGACAATTTGGCGAAGCAGGGCACGGCTGAACCTTTGTGTTCAGCCCCCTCCTTAACATTTGACGAGATTTATTCCATCAGAAAAAACAAAGATTTAAAGACGTGGAGGGTCCCTCCATCCCATGATTGGTATAAGCGGAGCAGTCCTGGTGGCTCCATTGGCCTTTCCTGTGACAGAGCAGACCAGACGGCGCTGTCCAGATTTGTCAGCGGTCACCTGAGGAGTTGCTCCTTCAGCCACGGTAACAAAGTTTTTCCGGTCTGCGCAAAGTGTGGAGTAGCGAGTGCGTCCCCAGAGCACATCCTCTCTTGTCTTCGCCTATCTAGGGAGACTTTCGAGACGGATCCTTTGCTTGCTCTCGATTTCTTGAGAGTGAGTGGGCTCATGGATGGTGTCTAGCTGCCGCTAGACAGAGAGGGATTAGTAACAACAGCGAGGAGGCAAAACGTTACCCCGGAGTATAGCGGAAGGCAACAAAATTTTAGAATTTAGTTACAAAACTGGTGTTTTTTTTTTTGTTTAATTCCTAATTTTAGGTAGCTAAAATAAAATAAAAATTTTTTCCGCAAAAAGTGGGGAGGGGGCAACCGCCCCCCTCCGAGTTGCAGCCATTGACTGTATTCGCTTATTCTTTGCGGCAGTTTAGTTTTGTTAGATTAATGTCCCGTTTTGAAAGTGCTGCCCAAGAACATTTTAAGGCGACAGACTTTCGTACTTTTGAACCATGATCAGATGACATCTGAGCTGGTACTCACTCTCCAAGGGCTCTATTCTGGTACCCCCGGTTGGGTTGGGTTCCGTTGTTAACGTGCGGAACCCAACCGGGGGTACCAGAATAGACCCCCAAATCTCCAGACCACACCAGCGAAAGGAACCTGTCAGATTTTAAGCAGACCCGATCCGCATACACGGCAGATCTGAGGTGAAATCAAATCTGCTATGGTGGTGGAGTCTCGGCTACAGGATTCCTGGAGAAGAACTCAGCCCTGCTCACACACAGAAAATGCGCAATACAGGGGAATATTGCAAGTGGGCGCACACACAACATTCGGCGCGAATTATAACGTGCTTGGGGGAGAACATTTGTGAATGGCAAAGGACAGAAGGTTTGCCATAATAATGAATCTTGAAATTAGCCATTTCTGAAAAAATAATGATCTTAGATTTAAAATTTTAATTTTTCCAAATATTAAGATATGATACTTCAAACAACGAAAATATTGCCGGTGGACGAGTTAAATGATCAAGATCAATAAAATTTTTAAACAAAATCATATTATCTGACAAATGAATATCCAGCAGGGCCGGATTATTAACTAGGGGACGGAACTTTAGGGGGCCTCGAGATTTGTTTGCGGTATTTTCAGGATAATTTAATTTATTGCTTTCATTTAATTTGGACTTAACACTCGAACTAATTCAAATTAACATCAAGAATTACTCAAATTTTGGAACATTATTCTAGCAACATTCCTAATTACTTACTGTTTGCAAGTTCTATATCATACCTTCATACCCATCCAACCGTTCAGTGGCCGTAATGGTTACAGGCACAGGATATGAGACGGTGTTCTAGTTCTATATCATATGGTTTTATAATTCTAAAAAAAGATTTGCTTTATTATTTAAAAAATAATTAAGATTCTGCTGAAAAAGTTACATATTGTTTTTTAATATTTTGTTTAAAATTAATTTTAATTTTTTTATATGCGATTATACTGAAAACAACTCTCGGCCCACAATAAAGAGTTTTGTTATTTCATTTTGTCAAAATTTGCTACTTAAAACATCTTATATACAGGTTAAATATCTAGTTATGGAAATTGGGAAGGGGACATGGCCCCCGAGAGTTGCACTGCCTGAGGACCTCTACAGGACTTAATCCGGCCCTGATACCCAGGGAGTACAATCTGCAGGGCCGTCGAGAACTCAGGGCAAAGTCCACGCCACGTAACATACACACTTCCCCGCCTTATCCTGAGTCTAGAACTACTATGGTAGTACTAGGACAGTAGTTCTATGATCCCGAGCCCCTGTGATTTTGCCTCCCTTCCCTCAGCGGTCCTGTCAATCTACATCATTCAAATATTCCTGGGTGTGCTAGGGATGATATTTCTGTGTTAATAGGCAGCCCTAGACACATGAACTTTTCTGAAAAATTACCAGCCACACCGCCATTATTGTGCCGAGGAACAAGGGCACCAGGAACCTACTTACTTATATGGCAACTTCTCATCATCGAACTCGAGGTGCCCTCAACTGGGGCGGGGAGAGAGGTATGGATAGACGAAAATGATGGCTTAGGCCACTTATCATGGCCTCCAACAGGAAATTCATGTCGGTAATCACATTTATGGAGTAATTCACTAATTAAAAATGTAAAGAATGGTTATGAAAAAAAATATAACAATGCTTAATTAGTATCTTTTTGTACAAAAGTATGTAAATTCTGTGGAAATACTTTTGACATGATTTACAAAAATCTGGTTCAAAATTATTTCTATCTATATGCTACTACAGAGCAGCATTTGTCTGCAGGGCCAGATTAAGCCTTGTAGGGGCCCTTAGGCAATGTTAGTTTCAGGGGTCCCCCTTTCCCTCACCAATTTCCAAAACGAGATATTTTTTATTGATTTTAATTAATCTCTACGCATACAAGTTTTTAAGCAGCACATATAAAGACAAACTGAAATAACAAAACATTTAAATTGCAGGAGTATCCATCAAGAGAGTTGGTATTATTATAAAAAATTTAAATTTAATGTTAAACATAAATTTAGCATTTTAAAACTTACAAAACATTTTTGAGAGAATCTTAATATTCTAATACAAAGTTTTCTAGAGCTATTGACTTGTGAATTAGTCAGTCTATTGCTTAAGAATTGGACCACATTGATCTTTAAACAAATTTTAAAACATAGAGAAAATTCTAAGAATAATGTTCTGAAATTTAAGCAATACTTAATTTTAAAATGTCCGAGTACATGGACCTTGTAAATCAAATGTAGGCACAAAATTAGGTTACCCAAAAAATACCACCTTGGGGCCCAAAGGCAGTTACATACTTTGCCTATTTAGTAATTTGGCCCTGTTTGTCTGATAACAGTTCTATATGTATAATCAGGCTCAATTTCTGTGACGTCAAAGCAAGGTTCTGTTTCATATAGTGAACACATCAGACATCTCTGCATAAGTGGCTCCAGTTAATAAGAATCAAATCAGGCAATCTAGGAGTGACTGACTCATGCAAATTACTCCATCTATCTGGAAATTTCTGATTTAAGCAATGCTTCATTACTACTATGTCATGAACTGGAGTTCCATTCATTTGAAGTTATAGAAATTACCGACAGTGGAATTCATCCATAAAATCACAGAAATAACTATATTCAGAATCTGATTAAGATCGTGCCACCCATCAACATCTATTACTGGTCCATCATCATCCAACCATCTATTAATGGTTTTCAGTAGTTAACAGTGAATTTGATTCATACCATTTTCCCCATAAATTTTAAACTTTATAAAAGAAAAAAAAGTTTCAAAACATCACAATAACAATCATTTATTATATTTAAAAATCTTAACACTATAAAATCAGTCGCAACATAACCAAACCTCTCTTTTAACTATTTCACTACAATCAACCAATAAATTAGCTTGGAATGCTGGAGCAGTAATATCAGCACATTTAAAACAGCTGGTTGCTTTGAAAATACCTGGGATATGTATTCTAGCTTTTTCTTAAACCACTTGAAGCATTTCAGGTTTTAAAGGGAATTAGCAGAATGATTGACAGTAGCAGTTTAGTTTTACGATCAGTAATACAATTAATTAAATATTTAAAGTGAATTTTTTTTAAATATCAAGGAGCTCTTTTTATAAAGGAACCCGAGACATGCAAAAATATTTATCGCAAGAGTATCGAACTAATGGTCACTGCCACAATGAATATCTTTGTAGCCCAGCAAACATAACAAAATTAATAAAAATTTCATAACTTAATCTATAAAATTCCTAATTATACATAATTAATAAAAACGAACCCCAATATTTGCCAATGACCAATTATTAGTCGTGTTATATAGACTGTTTGGAAGTATTTATCGGTGAGGAAAACCATTTTCACTTCTGAAAGAAAATAAGTCTCCCTGTTGGATTCAGGATTACTGACATTCACCTTGTGTCAATTTTTAAAGTAATCACTGAGGACAAGATATCAGTCAGAAAGGATTGAAAGAAAGAAGATACGCAAAGTGTCAGGAAGAAAACATTAACTGTTGACCTTGTTATTTTAGTACCTATATTATACTTTTGCGTTTTCGAAATCAAACCCACATTTTTTTTATCAAAATTGTAAGCTATTTTTGCAGCCCACATAAATTTGGACATTGTTTATTTGGCTCATGCCGACACTTCAGTTTGATACTCTTGATCTACAGCATCATTATCAGGGATGATGTAGCTTTCAACTTCAGTTGTCACTGAATTTACTTTGAATAAAAAACCAGCGGGAGTGATCTCCCCTAATCTTTTGCGTATACTTTCTTAAATGGAGAATTGTCAAAATCTCAAGTTCGAATTTTTTGTCAGTTACAATGCTTTCTCTTTGTATACAAGAAAGTAAAAAAACAAACCTGAAATCAAATATCTGTTGCCATGTTCAAAAAAAAAAATTACTTTGAAGCAGGTGCAATAAAATAGACAATGCAATAAAGACTAAAGTGAAAATTCTGCTTTAGAGTTAAATTCCCAAGAAAACAATTTATACTATCACAACTGTAAAAATGCGTCAATAAAAGATTTGCTGAAATAATGAGATCAGTTTGAATTTCATTTACAACAAAAACATTGTTACAATTCATGTTTGGAAACATTAGTAATATCCCGAAGTTTACAAACGTCAAGAGCTGATACACAATATGGCGCTTAGTACAAGATAAAACAGACAGTCAACCCTTCGATGGATTTGGTCCAAAATTTGATACAGACCTACATGATAATAAAACTATGTACCAAATTTCGTCCCTCTAGCTTGAGTAGTTTTTGAGTTATTGTGTCCACAGACACAATTCCAAAATTGCGTTTTTTGGACTCGGGGAGGTCTAAAACGTGGAGATCCGTCAAAATTTGAAGTTCGAATTTTTTGACAATTACAATACTTTCTCTTTGTATACGAGAAAGTAAAAAAAGCTTAAAACTGATTACTGAATAAGCAATAACAAGGATGACAAAATTCTCGTTTTTCTGCTTCTTTCACACATCGTTTAAACATCCGTTAAGCATCCAGAGAGAATAGCAGCATTTTGAATATCGTTCAGATACACAAACACACAATGAAGGGCAAATTTCAAGAAATTTGAAAACTTTTAATATTTTACTTTCATATATAAATATGGGTTCACCTTTTGGTGTAGTCTAGGAGAGTTTTTAAAACGAATGGGCATTTATTGCACAATTGCTTTTACTACATTCTACAAAATATTTATAGGTAGCATTTACAAACGTTTAAGTCATCATATTGCTTTAAACAACAAATTAGACATCTCTTTCAAATGCCAATCTTTCACTCTCTTGCAACTGTTCCAAAACAACTAAAAAGAGAAAACTGTGTAGCCTCTCATTCACAGAACAGGGTGTTCTGCATTGCCATCTACTGTGCAATTAAAATCCTACATAAATTTTATTTTTACTTACATGATCATAATTTTGAAAAAAAAGACAACTACACTATCTAACTTTACCTAAAAAAATTTATATAAACCGAACAAGCAAATGAGAATAAAAAACTTCCATTTTTGCAAATCTTAATGCAGTGGAACCTGTGTAAAAAACGGTACTATCAATAATGATAAAGCGGTCTATAACGATATTTTCTTTGATCCAGGTGGAATTCCTATTTACTAGATGTGTTTTCAACCTGCCTACAACGATAATAACTTTTTAGATTCACCAGCCCTACAACAGTAATTTTACCTTTTTAGAAAGCTGGTAAAATA
Organism: Araneus ventricosus; assembly: GCA_013235015.1. Lineage (NCBI taxonomy): Eukaryota > Metazoa > Arthropoda > Arachnida > Araneae > Araneidae > Araneus > Araneus ventricosus. The sequence continues at coordinate 165,307 of BGPR01000809.1, read as the reverse complement.
CAATCTTGACTTTTATTTCTTAGAAAACAACACCCTATGGTCAAAAATGCGAAATAACAGGGGGAGGAGGCTAGAAACCGGAGTCTGATGTAACAGTCGGATATGGGAGGGGGGTAGTGATTGTAATGTCCACAGATATTTGTTGCCTCTTACCCCTGGTGGGCACGAACATGTTCATTTGCATTTAGAACATGGCACGGCGTAAAACACCGACATTTGAAGAAAAGCTACAAATAATTTGGGTAATCAATCAAGCACTAAAGCTAGTTGATGTTGCTAAAAAAATATGGGATTTTTCAGCTGACAATAGCTACCTTTTTGAAAAAAAACAACACTGAGGATGCTGTATAAAAAAAAGTAAAGTGGATAGCAAACGAAAACAATTTAAAGGTGCCATGAATGATGCAGATAAAATTTTCAATTAAAATTTTTGCATTGAAGTTCTTAAAAAAAAAATAAAGATTAAATATAAAATACAATTTTGTATCAGCAATTATTTGCAAGATGAATCAATCAATAAGTGCAATAAAGAATGTTAATATATTAGTACAAACATTAGATGTACAAATCCTCAAAAAGTCTACAATAATATATTTTCTAAGTCCCTACAATATCATTATAGTTAGGTTTGACTGTTATTAGGTATGACATTATTCATAAGATATATTACATAAAAAGACATTTAAAAAAAAATCTTTCCCGGCATTTTTGAAGAAATGCAGAGGAACTGGCTAAGTTAAAGCTGCCAGAACCAGAATAAAAGTTTGAATCAAGGACAACTGGGTTTAAAAATAAGAACAACATGCAAGAGAAATTAACAAATTTTAAACTAAAAATGGCAGTGATGATTTATCTTTAATATTTATCAGTTTTAATAAATAATACATTAATAAACACTAACTTTAATAAACAGAAAATTATAATAATTCAGTATTTTATAAAATAAATTTATCAAGTAAATAATTTTAATAAACACTACCAAAGCATTCTGAATACAAATTTCAAAAATCAAGAGTAGAATTCACATCCAACGTGTTCAAGTTTTTTTTTTTTAATCACAAAGTTTTTGATTCAATTTTATTATACAGCAGCATAATCTTTTAGTGAATTAAATACCAATGAAATTATTTGCAATCACCAAGGACACAAGGTATAGATGCATTTAATTAACCAAAGCAAATTAAAAAATTTTTAGTTTCCACTTTTAATTAACCAACATAAATTCCAATTACAAATGATATTTTAACATTGTGTTCATAGGATCTTCACAAGACAGTGGGAAAATTTAACTGCCAACACATTTAAATTAGCCAGGTTCCACTATATACAAGGAAATTGATAATTGACAAGAATATCTATTTAGACACATTTCAATTCTAACTGTACTAAAATAATTTGACAGAATAAAATTATTTCTGTATAGGTTGTTAATATATTAGTGTATCATTTTTTATGTGCCTTCTTTATCAGATAATATTAGAATTTCCAGAAAAACAACAAAATTGACCAAGTACTTTTCTACGATAAATGAATTTAATACTCAAAAATAAACATTTCTCTTCAGATATAATTCCCCTATGTAATAAAAGAGCAAAAGCAGAAAACTTCAAATATTTCCCCGAGACAAAAATCATTTAATAAACAGAGGGCATCTATGTCATCTCCAAAATATGTTAGTACCTTAGTACATGTAGAACTGTAATAAAATATCTCCAATATGGAAAACAAATAAAGACTTAAAAAGTGAAAATACGATTCAAAACTTTCCTTAAGAAGGAAAAGATGTTTATTGACTTAGAGCAATACAAGTTATAAATATATACTAAATTGTTTAACAAAATGTAGTTAGCACACAAAAGACAAATAGGTAGTATTAAAATATAAAAAGTGTTACTAAATACTTACAAAAGTAGTCAAAATATTTACTAGGAAATTTGGAACATTTTTCCAATTATCAATACTACCTATAACAGGTATTCTGTATTTATAGAAAGGTTCGATAAGCTAAATAATACATTTAAAAAAAATCAACACTATAATTTTATTGTAATCAAATCAGAAATAAGAATGCTTAACACACAGTAAAATCAAAATAGAATATCAAATAAAGAAGCAGCCATTTTTACCTTTCATTCTTAAAAGAAAAGTCTTCAATGAAAGTTCAGAAAAAACAGATTCAATCTAGAATGTTATCAACAAAATATGTTAATCTTAACCTCACCAATATGAAACTATATTTTTAGAAACCAGAATTTTAAAATAGAAAACTCTACTGCATCAAGAAGCAACTAACAATAAATTCACCGGTCAAATGTAAGCTTCTTCGATGAATACCTCCAAATATCCAAGAACATGTTTAGAATATTTTGGATGCAGTATTATAAAATTTTGATTATGCTTGTCATATAAAGATTATAGAAATTCGTTGCAAAATTCAGTTTATGGAAGTATGACACAAGTTCAAACGAAAACATATAGCTCACAAAAAAACACAAACACAATCAATAAGGCCTTTTTCCTTTTTACAAAGCACCAAATGCCAAAGCTGTAAAGTTGAGATTTTCAGGGTCTCGGGCCATGTAATCCTTGCAGACTTTAGCAGCATCTTTGAGAAAAGTATCGGGCGATGTTGCTCCTTGGAGAACTGGATTTGATTTTCTGCCATCCAATTCATACAGCTTAGAGTTGACTTGAACTAAAGCTATGAAATGGAGATTGCATTTATCATCCAGACTAGGTGCTTCAGTTTGACCTTGCTCAGCACTAGATTCATGTGCTGTGCTAATTTGCTCACTGCTTTCCAAGACTTCGGCTTTCTCTTTGGGAGATAAAGATTTAGTTTCATCAATGAACTTTCTTAACACAGAATCAGGCTTCAAGTCTAATTTGTCAGCGCAGTTTGCAACAGCATGGATCAGAGCCACAGTTCCACAAGCATTCTTAATAGTTTGGTACATGAAATATAAATCTGGATCATATTTTTGATCTCCTTCTGACTGGGCAATTTCTTCTTGCTGTTTGCAATATTCTTCGTACTTTTCGGAGACGGGGAATAGCAGCAACACAGCAAGAACGGGACCTGGAACCATTTGCAAAAGCTCATCATCCAGAGAAAAGATATCAGATATCCCATAAGATGGAGGAACTCCCAAATTTTCCAAGAAATTGTTCATTACTTCTGGATTGGACTCCAGCGGTAGCCACTTAATGGAAGACATCACGTAAATGAAGAAAGACGAAAAACTGAACTATAATTTATCGAGATAAAAAAAAGAAAAGATAAAGCAAATTCACTCTGATACCGTGATGCACGTTGTAAATGAGTTGCGTTAACTTCAAAATTGATAGTTAATTTATTGACAAAAATAACCGAAAAACACGCCTTAATAAAGTACTACGGAAAAAAAACTGAGACTACGCAGGCAGTTTAAATTATAATAATTTCTCCTTTCTTTCATTCATAGCATCCCTGTTACGACGATTTAAATGATGACAGAGCCGGTTAACGGTAAAAGTTTTTTTTTTTTTGTTTCCTTATTCAAATTGCTTTAGAAGTGAAACTTTTTGAAATGATTGCAGAAATATCGGGGTCCGTGTCATGAAATTTTTAAAAAGATTTTTAGATGATTAACACAAATTATTGTTTTTCTATTTGATGATCTACAACGAAATCCATAGAAAAGACTAAAAGACATTCAAACATGAAAGTGAAAAGTATTGATTCGGCTGTGTTGTTCATTTGGGATGATATAGAACTTCCGCTATACCAAACGACTTCCGGTTAATACTTCATCAATGGAAATCTTCAAAACTTCAATACTCTATTTGAAGATCTTAATTAATGTTTAAAGTACAGTTTTTCAATGTTATAACTTAAGGTGGTCGTCTAAAGCTTATAAATCACCAAAATCATATCAGTACCGCTAATATGTATTGCTGAAGTCTAAAATTTTGTCAAAATGGTCCGACATATCACTATAAGTAATGTGTGAAACTCCAAAATTCTCAAAATGCTCTTAATATTTTTAAAAAATCAAAAAACCCAAAATATTCATTAAATTTCGTTAATTTCTTTTAGTACGTAACGGTGAAGATAGATGGCGCCCAAAGTGCTGGTCAGATATGCTCTTGGACTCTTTCATAGTAATAAAAGCTAATTTTGTTCATTTTTGAAGAAAATAAATATGCATGAAGAGTTTTAATAATAGTTTCTCAACGGTTAAAGATTCTTTTTAATGAAAAAACGTCTAATTTTTTTGAAAACCGATATTTTGTCCTGTGTGTATAGTAATTCGGCAACCCTATGCGGAAAACCTTTGAATACAACGATTGGGTCTCTTTAGAACGTGAAGAGCCCCTCCCTCCCTGCTGCCGCGTCATTGCATTCTTCTTTCCAAGGTCGAAAGTAAGCTAAACGGTTCCCCTACGGGTGGAAGTTTTATTGCAGTGTTTTTTTTTTTCTGCTGTAGAGAAGGGGATTCTTTCGTTTCTGCTGCTGCACTGCGATTAACCAGATTTCTTTTGTAGCGCTTTTATTATATACAGTGGTGGACTGGCGAGGTTGCCAGCTTGCCCGATGGCAAGTGCGCCCCCTTAAACAGAAGACAATTTGGGCCCCCCAGGAAATATGGGAGAGAAAAAAGAACTCTTCCTCTAAAGCAAATAAATAAAATAGCCATGTACCCAAGGTCCGCGTTTCTTATATAATATTTAACTTACGGAATTTAAAATCAAATAACTTTAAACATAGTTTCGTTATTTTAAACATAGAAAATTAAAGGGTGTTAAAAGGGATTTATTTTAAAAACACGGAAAAATGAAATATATAATAAAAAAATAAATTAAATATATAATTATTAAATATTATAGATTTAAATTAATATAATTAAATATAAAAAATTAAATACATATAATTTATTAATGTAATTAATGTTACGATTATAGATATGTGTGGGCCCTCACTGACACCTGGCAACCACTATTTTCAGACCCAGTCCGCCACTGATTATATACGTTAGTTAACTCCATCTATCTCGCTGTCTATACTCTTGTAATTATCATCAATAATAAATTTATTGATTTAAGCAAGATGTAAAGATTTAATTAAATATAATGTATAGAAGATTATTTTTGATAGTTATTCTAGCATTTGTGGCTACTTATATAAATTATTTTCTTGATTGAAACTAATAATCACATCCCTTTTTCAAAGTTGCGATACAATAATGAAAGAAAAAAACGTGCTATTTATTGAAAGTGTCAAACGATAACTTTACCCTTGGGTACTAAACTCAAAAGAAAAAGAAAGTAAATATTTGTCATCGAAATAAGAATTGTGCTTACAAATAAACACAGCGACAGAAACACAAAATTCTTCTCCATGCAAATAAACATTTGATAGAACTTAAAGAACGATTACAATATACTAAAATTATCACAAATACAATTTTTTAAATTCTCCATATTTTTAAATACAGTAAACATTTCTAGAACCTTTTTTTCATTTTCTAGAAAATAAAAAAAAATATTTACATTTCATTTTTAATATGGGTCATTTCGTGCTGTGTATAAAAAATAAACATACATCAATTATCCGAATATTTAATTTTCACTTATTTTTTGTGGACTCGAATGAATACCAAAACTGAAGGAGAACAGAATAAGTATACTCTCTCTATTTATATATTTTTAAAGAAAAGCGAAAACCTATGACATTTTTATGAAAAGCATCATAACCGAGCTTATATTAATTTTACATTTACTTGTTTAATATCATTATTTTCAGAATTGATCTAATTTCAGCGCAATACTTTTAGAATCTCAAAATTTGATTACATTTTAAAATTTTGAGCCAAAAAGTAGCGAAATATTATTTACACTTTTTGTTGCTGCATGTAAACTTGGCATCAATGAATCGATGAAATTCGTTCAGATAATATTTTCTGAAGTTGTCACCATAAATAATCGAAATTAC